>VDFB02075321.1:21045926-21201566 GCA_007258455.2 Sequoia sempervirens | reverse complement strand
TTAAATAAAAATAACAAGTGACCACATACATGTGTCTCTAGGTATAGAAACACCATGTAGACCGCATAGAAACACCTCAAACATCCAATAATATTTTGACATCAACATACTACACTACAACACTATCACAACAACCTGAAAAAAAAGATTACTTTCATCCTGTGCATTAGGATGCACTACCATTGAAATCCAACAAAAGAACTGAACTTATAGTGCAACTCAACACCAAAAACTCCAAGGGAAGATAAAAAAGACAATATAAGCATGCTCCCAAATCCACAATATAGGAAAAAAAAACATAGATGAATGTGAAGCAATTCAGTTTCTCCTAGAAAACCTTCTTCACAAGTAAACACATTGTCAAACATAACTTCCTCTAATACATGATCCAAAACCTAAAAAATTGGACATAGAACCTTTGAACACCTCTGATCATCACATCCAAACTAGACAAGCATATCTTCAACAATGAATAAATGTATAACACAATTTGGAACACACCTTTTCATACTTCACACTTTTTTATTTAAATTTTCTCAAAACCACTTGGAAACCAAGTGAACCAGCTACATCACTATTAATAAAAACATTTCCATATCACAACCACACAACCTATGCAACACCTACTCACAAAGATGACCACAACATTACTACACTAGAGGTTGACATCAAACCATAATACAAAATACAACATATTGCAATACCATCATTCTCCAACACTTTCCACACTATTGACATCAATGACCAACTGTTGACATCAATGAAAAAATACTTGAAACAATCTCCCCCTTTCCATTGATGGAAACACTAGCTCTAAAAAACCATCAACAACAAAAGCAACTTCTACATCAAGTAACACCCCCCCTTACTAGGGTATCTCTTATATCACTCTCTCTTTACCTCTATTCATTAGATACCATTCTCTCTCTCTTTGTATTCTCTTCCCCTATCTTGATGATTTTTTAAAACATAACTCCCCCCTTTGACATCAATGGAAAAGGGAAACATATTTCCCTTTTACAACACTTACACACTTTAATTTAGGAAACACCAACAAGAAATTTCTCTCTACTACATTATTTGTATTATTCTCTCTCCATTTCTTTTACTTTTGTGAACTCTCTTCTACTTACTTTCCCTTAGGGACACAAGATATTCTCCCCTTGACTACACTAACCAACAAAAATTTTACCTACTCCCCTAAGAGGTATCTTTGAACATCAATCTAAGATCAAGAGTGTATCTTGAAATGCTTCTCTAGATAGATGTAACACTTATACATCTAGTTGAAAGAAGGGGAAATAACCCCTAACTTCTACCAAAGATTCTCAAATGTATATTTACAAAGAGCCTTTGTAAAATATCTACAAATTAATCCTTTGTAGGAATATACTCCAACTTCACCTCAGTCTCTACAACTTTTTCTCTTAGAAAGTGATACCGAATAGAGATATGTAAATTTTTCTTGAATGCATTATCTTGTTCTTTAAAATATTTATTGCATTTGTATTATCACACAAGTTAGAAATAGGTCCATCATATGACACTTTGATATCCTTTAGTTTCTTCGTCATCCATAACACATATGTAAAACATGATGCTATTGTAATATATTATTCCTTTGTATTAGATAATGACACTGAATCTTACTTCTTGCTCAACTTGGAAACTAATATATTTCTAAGAATGAAAGAAAATATAGTTGTACTTCTTATGTCATCTACACAACCTAACCAATCTACATCTATATATTCACACAAATAGAAATCAATACGCATAGGATACCATAAACCAAAGTTCAGAGTGCCCTTCAAGTATCTAAATATCCTTTTAACTACTACAAAATGTGACTCTCTAGGATCTTCTTGAAATATAGCCACAAGACATATTGCATGCATGATATCTGGTCTAGTAATAGTTAGATATAGCAGTCAACCAATCATTGATCTATACTTGGTTTGATCTATCTTAGGAGATTAATCATTCTTGCTCAATTTACAACTAGTAATCATAGGAGTACATGCCATTTTAGAATCCTCCATTCCAAACTTCTTCAACATTTTCTTAACATACTTTAACTGAGAAATGAAAATACCATTTTTTTAATTGAATCATTTGTAGCCCAAGGAAGAAATTCATCTCCCCACACATTGACATCTCAAACTATTTTCTTATCTCTTCTATAAACTTCTTACACATACCTTCATTTCCTCCAAAGATAATTTTATCAACATACACTACCACAATTAGGATTCATTCTCCCTCAACCTTGAGGTAAAGGTTTTTATATGTAGTACCCTTCTTGAATCCCTATTGTAATAAGTATTTATACAATCTTGTATACCAAGTTCTAGGAGATTGTTTGAGTCAATACAATGCATTTTTCAATTTGTAGGCCATATCAACATCTTTTGATAACTAAAAACCTTCTAGTTGTTCAATGTACACCTCTTCTTCTAACTCACCATTCAAGATTGTAAACTTGATATCCATTTGATACACCTTGAATTCTATATGTTCTACAAAATTAAAAAACATTTTAATAGCTTCCATCCTTGCCACTAGAGAAAAATTCTCTTCAAAATCTATTCCTTCCACTTGTGAGCAGCCCTTACACACAAGTCTAACCTTGTTTCTGATAACTTTTCCATACTCATTAAGTTTTTTCCTGAAAAAGCATTTAATTTCTATCACATTCTTGTTTGTAGGTCCTATGATCAATTCCCAAGTCTAATTCTTCTCAATCTATTCCAACTCTTCTTTCATATCCTTGATCTAATTCTCATCTTTGCATACCTCAGTTACTATTTTAGGTTCTACCTCTAAAAGAAAACAAAAGTTTATATGCTCCTCTATCATAGAATATTTTCTCCTTGTCAACACACATTTGCTCTTATCTCCAATGATTTGATCTTCAAAGTGAGTATTTTTCAAAAACTTAGGAGTCTTAGAAATCTTTTCCAAAGCTTCTTGCTCTTCAACTATTGTTTCCTTTTCTTTCTCTTCATATTTTTCTTCACTTCAAGGGGTTCATTAGAGTCATATCCTTCTATCAAAACAAAACTCTAATGTTGTTCTTCATCCACTTTGACACTTGCACTTTTAACAATCTTCTTCATCCTTTTATTATAGTAACGTTAAGCTTTTATCTTTGTAGAGTATCTAAGGAAGACTCCATGAAATATTACATAAAAAATTCCTAAGTTTTCTTCAACTTTCTTGATAAAGAATTTGATTCCAAACTCTCTAAAATATTTCAGAGTTAGAGTTTTTTCATACCATAACTCATAGGGATTCTTTGAATTATTTACTCTTTCTTTTCCTCTATTAAGTTTGTATAATACTATATGAATAGGTTCTCTCTAGTACACATTTGGTATATTTTCTTCCTTCATCATAGTCCTTGTTTCCTCTTGAAGTGTTCTATTTTTCCTCTGCACAACCCCATTCTATTGAAGTATTCTAGGGGTTGATAATTGTCTCTTTATTCCATGATCTTCACAAAAAATGTTAAACTCACTGGAGGTGGAATCACTAACTCTTGTAGACCTTAAGAACTTTATTTTCAATTTTATTTAATTCTCAAATATAGACTTAAATTATTTAAACTTATCTAGAGATTTTTTTTTTGAGAAATATCACCCAAGTCTTTCTAGATTAATCATCAATCAACAACATAAAATACTTGTCACCTTGAGAAATTCTTATTATGGTAGGTCCTCATAGGTCTATATGCACCAATTCAAAAGGACCTTAAATAGAATATTCTTTAGTCTTGAACCTCTTAGTTTTTTTCTTTCCAACCTAGCATTCCTTATAAATTACATCGATGGGCTTTGTAATTCTTTGTAGATCTCTCACAACATCACTATAATTGATCTTTTCTAGGCTATCAAAATTGACATGACCCATTCTTCTATGCCATAGCCAAATTTCATTGATTTGAGACAAAGAAATTAACACCACTACCTTTGATCTAATAAACATTAATTTCTATTCTTATTGCTATAGCAACCAAAGCTCTAGATCTTCCTTTTTTGATTTCACAAGAATCATCATGAAACATTGAATTGTATCGTCTACTACACATCTTTCCTACAGTTAGAAGATTATGGAAGAGACCTTTGACATAAAGAAAATAATTTTGTATGCTTCCCATAAAAACTAATTCAACCTTTTCCATAGATCTTATCCAGTGTATCATCACCAAAGTTAACAAGACCACCATCATAATTTTGTATTTTATCAAACTTGCTCTTATCACATATCATATGATTTGAGAATCCACTATCAATTATCTGGTAATTCCTCTCCTCTCTTGCATGATTTCCTTCAATGTTATGACCTTTTACTAGAGCAATTTCCTTCACACATCTTTCAGAATTAGTAGAATTAGTTCCAAAATTTTGAGCCATGAACAAGAATTCATCACTGCCATCATTAGTATAGTCTAATTATAAATCTTTAGATACACCATTATCTTTTTTTAACATAATAACTCTTATTGACATATTTACCTTGATGATCCTTTTGTTTTTCATTTGCAACTTTGATTGGAAATTTAGAAGCATAATGACTTGTATTTCCATAATTGAAACACTTAAAGGGTAACTTACATATGTAATTTCCTATTCCCTTCTTCAATCTCCTTACAAAATTTTCTTCCACCTCATCAAGATCATCTAGATCTGATTCATTAACCTTCTTTTCCTTCCCAACTTTAAAATCAATTTCTTTCTTTGTAGAATCTCGACTAAACTCTATCAATTCAGAAGAAATTAAAGTAAAAAACATCTATTCTCTAGAATATTGATCTAAATTATTAGCTTTCTCAAAGAAAAACTCTAGAACTATAAGATTTAGGAAGATTTCTTCATACATTTTGCACACTTCACTTTCTTCCATCTTACCACCAAGACCATTGATGGCATTAACAAATTCATCCACTCTGAGCATGTAGGCTCTAATGTCTTCATCTTCATACATACTAAGGGTTTCAATTTCAGCTTTGTAATTCTACATCTTTTCTTTCTTGACCTTGTTATATCCTTAATAAATACTCTTCAACTTTATCTATATCTCTTTTGTAGTTTCTAGAATTATCACCTTTCCAAGTTCAAAATTAGAAAGACCACTTAGGATAGCATTTCTTACTTTTCCATTGTTCTCATATTTCTTGATCTCATCATCACTTGTTAGACCATTAGCAGGAAAGGTAAATAATTTCCCATCTAAATTCTAGACTCCAAATCCTAGATTTCCAATAAGCATAATTCGTTCCATCAAACAATGGATATTAAACACCCTTCTTGTGTGCCATCTAGATCTACCTAATGAAAAGAGATAGATCCCACACCCTAAATCTAGGTGGTTCACTCAAATTAGGAAATGCATGATGTTATTTAGGCTAAATCAGATGATATAATGCAACTAAATGAACCTTTTTATTGATTATGAATGCAAAACCTAAGAAACAAGTGATGTTTGAAAACACATTTTGATATGTA
Organism: Sequoia sempervirens; assembly: GCA_007258455.2. NCBI lineage: Eukaryota > Viridiplantae > Streptophyta > Pinopsida > Cupressales > Cupressaceae > Sequoia > Sequoia sempervirens. The sequence continues at coordinate 21,196,059 of VDFB02075321.1, read as the reverse complement.
GAAAACACCTAGAAATGAAAGTAAAATTGAAGAAAAATGAACCAAACTGGAAGTGTGCACTTGAAGTCTAAAAGGAAGCTATAAATGACATTTGAAATTTTGTTGATGCTAATTTTTAGGCCTGGTGGGACTCATTCACCATTCTGGGTGAATTAGTCCCAATTCTGTAAAACTGACCCAGAACCTGTTTCTGACAAAAGGGTACTTAAAAATGTAGAAAAATAAAAATTGACCCTAGAGTGGGACTCATTCGCCACCCATGGTGAATGAGTCCAATTTTGAATTTTTGGATTTTCAAAAGTAGAATCCAGAGCTTCTGATCTATACTTTGACTTCCTACAGGTGTCTGTTTCTGAAACTCTGATTTACAAGTCTGAAAATGAGCTTTTTCATATATTTTGACTTGTTGAATGAGGAAAAGATTTGAACAATTTTGTAACTTAATCTTCAATGATTTTCAAGCTTCCAAGAGTCCTAAATCTACAAACAAACAATAAAAGAGAGAGAAAAGTTGGATATTAGGGCATGGGGTTTGCCTTGGTCAAACCCCTTTTAGGTAACTAAACCAAAATGATGAAAGAATGTAATGAAACATGGAATAATGGAGTTGATTACCTTTCCATGAAGTTTTATCTTGAAATTCTACAAAAAAACATGAAGAATCTACCCTTGAATGTCTGAAAATTGATTTTGAATAGCTTGTAATGTTAAAACTCTAAGTTGCTTTATTTGAGATAGAAGATTGTTGGATGAATAATGATAAAAGATGTGAATTAGGTTTAAAGTACTTGTATTTATAGGAATTTCACCTATTTCACCCATTAATACCTCATCACAGGCCGACATGAAGTAAAATTAAACTCAAATTTTACTTTTTTCCCACTCAAAGGTCAAAATTGGGCCAAATGGGACTAATTCACCACACATGGTGAATGGGTCCCACCTGGATGGGACTAATTTTCCATGTATGGTGAATGGATCCCACATGGGCAATTTGGACAGCTAAGATGCTAGGAGATAAGGAAATAAGGTTTAAAATGCAACGTTGTTAGGTATTTGATCAATTTAAGCCTCAGGATGCACAATATGGTGTAATAGGCACCTATTAATAATGATGTAAAGGTCAATTAGGGCTTGGGACACATAATTCAAATTTGAAAGTGTGATTTAATACACTTTAAAAAACTAAAATGAGGTCCACATAGCCTAGGAAGGCACATGAACCAATGTGAATGTGTAAGACACATTACAACACTAGTTTAATTCAAAAACCTTCTAGATTGATGTGATGATGTTATTAAACACATTTTATGTTGAATTAGGGAGAAATAGGTTCATTAAGTCTATAAAAGTGTGAAAGCATCTTACAACACCTTTTAAAGATGTCGTTAAAAGCATGTTATTCAATTTATAAGGGTCCAAGACCTAGTGTGGATGCATAAAATGCCTCACAACACATGAATCAAGGCCTCACTAAGTCGAATCTATCATGAAATATTCCCATGTCAATCAAAGGGTACTTTTTTCTATGACACATTTAGCCCTTACTTTAGTGAAAGGATGAACTTGCTTCAAACTTACACTAAAGTAGACATTCAAGAGAGATATTCGAGTGTACAGGTGCAAATGACAAAGAATGACAAAGATCAAAGGAGATGGCCAAGACCCCAGGATCAAAGATCTTAAGTCAAACCATCAAGATACAAAATCATGCAATGGAAAGAACTAGAAGAGAAGAAAAACAAGGTGGAAAATATGTACTCACTTTGGCACCACATAACTTCAGGTCATCTACGAGGTGAGAAGTCCACAACATACTCACTCTGGGGCCACAAAACTTTTGATTGTCTGTGGAGTGAGAGATCCCAAAATGGTGAAGTACATGCACTAGTTGGTATGCACTCACAAACACATAGGTGGCTATGGGGAAAGTCATGTGGTGTGGGCTTCCCACTAAACCATACCAAAGTTATACCTCATAATAACTTTAATAAGGAGCCACAAGGTAAGATGCTTTTTGAGCTCTATGAGGTAAGTAAAACTTCATATGCTTGACAGTCATAGACATTTTTAATGCAAAATAGTGTAAGGATTGTTCAAATGGATTTTGCTGAGTTCGTGCAATGTCTCATCTTAGGGAACATCATGTCAAATGTCTCTAAGAGAGGATAAGTGAAAACGATCTCATCTTGTTTCAAAGAGAGGACAAGTGGAAGGTCTCATCCTGGGCAACATTGTACCTAATGTTTCCAAGAGAGGGAATTGCAAGAAAAAAAATCACACAATGAAATGTGAGTGGTGATGTATGCCCCCACTTTAAAGTAGTTGTGAACACCAGTACTATGAGAAATTTCTTTAAAGTAGAAGAGGACATGAGAGATTACTCAGAAAGCCTTATGCCAAGTCATATGTTTCTGATAAGCTATGCCATGAAAAAGGGAAGTATGTCATATGTGAGCCAACTTAAGGCATGTCATCCACATCCCAAGCTTGCTCTTATGTATTATTTAAAGGTTAACGACTAGCCAAAGGAGGAAACCACATGTGACATATAAGAACAAGGTTTTCTTACCTATTTCCCCCACTTAGTGCAAGACAAAGGTGAGCTGAAATGATTAACGAAATGCAGGCTAGAGTGAAAATCAATATCAATTAGAGGAATTAGATGCCCCCACAGAAGGAAGAATACCAAATTTCTAAAAATGTTGGATTTTATGACTCAAAGCCTTACATTCATTAGTGGAATGTACAAGAACTCTATGATATGCATAGAATGAAGCCTTGTAATAATATTTCTTTCGATTTCTAGGAGGAAGAGTGATCAAGTGATCTTGGAGGAGTCTCGACAAGACACCCTATTGATCAAGGGGAGAAGGTGGTCTTGTGATTTTCATCAAAGATACATCTTTCTTAGTAGTAGATGTCATACTTAAAAAAATTTCTCTAGATTGCAAGATTTTTTCACTCTTATAGGATGAGGGAAAATCTATCGAATGCAAATCATTGGTATCTTGTGAGATGACATTGACATTAAGTGAAGAGTTCATTGTTCGTGTCATATTGTGTAAGGGATGATGTTCAAGACCACTAGTTGTTAAGGATGATTTAGGAGTGTGTTGTGTGGGGTTGTTGATGTTGAGTGAGGGTTTGGTGATCTCTATCACATGACAATAGCCAAGACCATGAGTTGTTTGTTGTGTGAGAGGATCAATAGGGTTGTGGATACCTTGTTCTCGAGCACCACATCCTTTTCCACTATACCCAAGTTGTTTCATGAGGTCATAAAATATTCCATAAAGTGTCTTCATTTCTTTTGGATTAGGTGATGGTTCATTATTTTTCTCGTGAAAGGTTGTTGTGTATGTTGTATTTTCTTGCATAGATGGTTAAGAATATTGTGCAGAAATTTGAGTTGTCGTGGTGGTTGGTTGTTCTTATTTGTCATCTTTCTTTTGTTTAATTATGTATTCACCCATAAATGATGGTGTGAATTATAAGGATCCCAAATCATCACCAAATAATTTAGATGGTGATTCCTCATTGTTGTTGGTGTAGGAGCACTTGGGAAAGGACTATAGTTGGAGTTTTGCTTGAAGTCCAAAATTTCTTTGTGCTCATAAGGTCATGTTGACCATTATTTTAGGTGCTTTGGGTTGTTTTTGAACTTTGGGGAAAGAAGGTGACAAGTGCTCAATAGCTTTACAACATCATTATGTTAAGTTGTCTAGTGTTGGCAAGGTGTTTGAAAACACAGTGGGTTTTACAAATTTTGTTTTAGGCCTTCTAAAAGGCTCGACCCAAGCATCTAAGTTGTGGTGTGGGCCTATTTAAGGCATGCCTTGACCTTGGAAGAGGATTAGATGTTTTTATTTTGAAGTGGCATTTTGAGAAGCTGGTGAAACAGCATCCAAAAAAATAGTTTTCCTGTTCTTTGCATTCTTGTTGAGCTTCAATGGATTGAATCTTACTGTTTCTTTGTTGTAGAATGTAGTGGTAGTAATATACAAGCTTGGAATACCATTATTTTGCTTTGATATATTGTTTCCATCTATTGGTTGAAAATACTTTGGTTTCTTGTCAATTTCAGGCCTGTAGCAGGCAGTTTTTAAGAATGGAGACCTAGGGCACCTTCCCACTGTACAAATTGTATGAAATTTTGGGAAATGTGCCTAGGCTCTGTGCTTGTAAATATAGTAGGTGTTAGGTTTTATTTTTGGTTGCAGGAGCTAGGAGAAAATCCTTGCCCTAGGCGGGATAGTGAAGAGGCTGGTTAGAAAAGGCTATAGGACAGTGTGGATAACTTGTAGGGGAGAAGAGATTTTTGAAAAATTATTTTTAGAGAATTTAGGGGAAGGTATTGGCAATGTATGGTGATAAGGAGGAGAGCCTATCAAACCATTTAGGAGGAGAACTTTTTGACAGTCCATAAACAGCTTGGAGTAGTTTAGAAACCCTAGTTTAGACTCTTTTCTAAGAACAATGCATTGTACGGCCTTCTAAGCCTCAAGACCCCAAAATTCCTTGAGGTAGCCTTAGGGAATGAGAATCCAAGAAAAATATTGGGGTTTGTTTTGCAAAAGCAAGAAAAAAAGCCAGATTTCTTAGAATTGGAGGCCTACTAGGGGCTGAAAGGCTACTAGCCTTCCTAACCCTAGATGATGGTTCCATTACAAGTGGTAAAAAGGTGAAGTCTTGGAAAGCCTTCCAGGACCTAGCAAACTATTTTGAAGCTATTGAAAGAAAACCCACACCCCTGCAAGATTCTCTTAAGTGTTGTGGGAAGATTTAGTCTTTAGGGTATTAAAGGCTAAGGAAGAGTGAAGCGTTGAACTAAGGATTGTTTTGGTTGATCAAAATTTGTCAAGATGGTGAGGTTGGCAAGGAGAAAAAAGGGAACCTAGACAAGGTAGTGTTCCTATAGGTTAAGGTGGAGCAAAAAAATACATCAACGAGGTCTTTGACAAGGCCTAGTGCTAGAATCTATGATTGATTCCTCCAGCCTCCCTATCAGTTTGGTATTAGAGCAAGCAAAAGATTTGGGAAAGAGTGATATATGTCAGAGGTTGAGTCAAGTAATTCTTTCACCATGGTGAAAAATGCACAATTGACCAAGATGGTTGAAGGTCAGGAGGAAGAAAATAGGCAATTGAAAGAAAGAATAGAGCAGCTTGAGCAAGCATTGAACAATGTGAATTTGGAAGGAAAGGTACCAAAGGAAGAAGATGTTGTAGAGAAAGACAAGACCCCTAAACCTGACCCTGTTTTTCAAGAGGAACCTTTCTTGAAGGCATTGAAAGCCTTGAGTGGAAAAGCACTTGAAGGAATACCACTTTTTAGTGGAAAGATGGAACCAGACCTAGTCATGGATTGGATAGAAGGCATGGAGAATCACTTTGAGTGTGATGGAGTCACTGAAGCTCAGAAGGTGAAGGTTGCCAAGTCAAGATTGAGAGGATCAACCTTGACATGGTGGAAGTTCATTTAGACAGAAAGGGAGAAAGAAGGAAAAAAGCCCATATCAACTTGGAAAGGAATGGTTGCTAAGGTGAAGGAAGCCTACATGCTAGATGACTATGAGATTCAATTGCACAAGAAGAGGCAAAGTATGAGGCAGAAAGACCAAGATGTAAACACCTATATTGAAGAGTTTCAAAAGCTTTGTATGAGGTCTAATGTGATAAAGGATGAGAGCCTTAAAGTGGCTAGGTATCTTAATGGCTTGAAATGGAACATCCAAGAAGAGATGGATCTTTTGAGTCCTAAAATAGTGCATCGATGTTATCAGTTGGCTATCAAGATTGAGGAAAGGAAGAAGAGGAAGCAAGATCAGTCTTCTAAGGGTAGAGGCAAAGGCAGAGATCAAAGAGGACAGTGTGGTGGTTACCAAGGTAGAGGTAATGATCAAAGGAGCCAAGGAGAATCTAAGCTCACTGAGCATGGAGGTGAAACATCTTCAAGAGGTGGATTGAATAGAGGAAGAGGACCTCAAGGAGGTTCAAACAGAGGAAGAGGAGTACGTAGGAGTAACTCTTATTTTGTAAACATGAAGTGTTATCATTGTAATCAACTAGGTCACCCTTCTTATAGGTGCCCGGAGAAAGCATCATCCTCAAGAAATGAAAAGAGAGTGGCCTATGCACAAGAGGACACCATGAGTCCTAAAGCATCTAAAATCAGTCATATAGAATCTGAGGTAGGAGAGAATCTGATGTTTAACAGGGTTTTGATCAGACAACTGGTCAAAGAGGAACCTAAGCAAAGAAGAGCTCTTTTTAGAGTAAGGTGCAAGATACTTGGGAAGGTGTGAAAAGTCATTGTAGATTCAAGTTCAATAGACAATATAATCTCAAAGGAGGTAGTAACTAAGCTGAAATTATAGAAGGTACCTCACAATAACCGTTACAAGGTCACATGGCTAAATAAAGGGTAGAGTGTTTTGGTTAATGAGCAAGTAACAATGGAGTTTTCAATTGGAGGATATAAAGATAAGCTATTTTGTGATGTATTTCCCATGGATACATGCCATCTACTACTAGGTAGACCATGGTAGTATGATAGAAGTGCCATTTATGATGGGAAAGAGAGCACCATCTCATTCAAGAAGGATGGAAGAACCTTCAAACTGCAGTCATTGACAGAGGAAGATGAAGGAAAATCAAAGGTACCAAACATCATGTTGAGTAGTGGTAAGGAGTTCCTTAAGGACCTACACCAAGGAAATGAAGGATATGTGATCATGATGCAGTCCAAAGAGGAAGAAAAGGCTAAAAGGACAGTCTTACCAGAAGCAGTCCAAAGGTTGCTTGATAAGTACAAGACATAGTTAGTGATGGTACACCTGCAACTTTACCACCAAAGAGAGCAATAAGTCATCAAATTTACTTCATACCTAGAGCCTCATTTCCTAACAAAGCAGAATATAAAATTACACCTGAGCAAAACCTAGAGGTAGCTAGGCAAGTGCAAGAATTATTGGATCAAGGACTAATTCAAAAGAGCATCAGCCCATGTGCAGTGCTAGTGGTCTTAGCAACAAAGAAAGGAGGTAAGTGGAGACTTTGTACTGATTCTAGAGCAATAAATAGAATCAAAATTAGGTATAGGTTTCCAATTCCTAGAATAGAAGACTTGATGGATTTCCTTGGAGGAGCACAGTATTTCACTAAGTTGGACCTCAAGAGTGGGTACCATCAGATCAGGATTAAGGATGGTGATGAGTGGAAGACAACTTTTAAGACAAATGATGGGTTATATGAGTGGAAAGTGATGCCATTTGGCCTCTCAAATAACCGTAGCACATTCATGAGACTAATGAATGAAGTGCTTAAGGATTTCACAGGAATCTTTGTAGTAGTATATCTTGATGACATACTAATTTTCAGTAAGACAGTAGAAGAACACCTCAAGCATGTGGAGATGGTTCTTACAAGGTTGTAAGAGGAGAATTTGGCAATCAATCTTGAGAAGTGTGAGCTCTTCAAGCAAGAACTTGTGTACTTGGGTTTTGTAGTATCTCAAGGAACGTTAAAGATGGATCCAAGCAAGGTGGAAGCCATCCTGAACTGGCCCACACCAACCACAACAATAGAGGTAAGAAGTTTTAATGGTTTAGCTCATTTCTATAGAAAATTCATAAGGAATTTTAGTGGCATATGTGAACCAGTCCTAGATACTATCAAAGGTGGTCTGAAAACAAAGTTTAAGTGGACTCTAGAGGCTGATAAAGGGTTTGAAAAACTGAAACAAGAAGTGGCAACCCAACCAATTCTATTATTGCCTAGTTTTGACAAGTTGTTCACAGTTGAGTGTGATGCAAGTGGAGTAGTAGTAGGAGGAGTACTTAGTCAAGAAGGTAGGCTTGAAGCCTTCTTTAGTGAAAGCTCAATGAACCCAAGCAAAAGTACTCTACTTATGATCTTGAGTTATATGCTTTAGTGCAGTCCCTTAGGAAGTGGAGGCATTATTTGTTACCCAAGGAATTTGTGGTCTTCACGGATAACCAGGCACTTAGTTATATCAACACCCAAGAAAAACTAAGTAATAGGAATTTAAAATGGGTGGAATACATCTAAGAATTCACATTCACTATCAAGCACAAGAAAGGGCAAATGAACAAGGTGGCAGAGGCATTAAGTAGGAGATTGCTGACAGTACAGGAGATACAACTCAAGAGCATTGGAATAGAGTGTTTCAAAGACCTCTATGGTGAAGATGAAGACTTCTCAGAAGCTTATAAGGTATGTTCTAATTTTGAGAATCACTTCATAGCCAATATGCTAAGTATACATTACAAAATGGACTGTTGTTTAAGGGAAATCAGTTATGTGTTCCAAGAGGGTCAATGAGGGAAAATATGATTCAAGAAAAGCATAATGGCAGTCTTAGTGGACATTTTGGCATAAATAAGACCTTAGAGCTAGTACAAAGATTCTTTTACTGGCCTAAGTTAGCAAGAGATGTTAGAAAATATGTGGAACAATGTGTTACATGCATGAAAGCTAAAGGAGGAGCTAGCAATGCTAGTTTATATCAACCCCTGCCTATTCCTAACAGACCATGGGAGTGTGTGAGAATGAATTTTGTGGTAGGTATTCCCAAGACAAACACTAGTTTTGACAGTGTTTATGTGGTGGTGGAAAAATTTAGCAAGATGAGTCACTTCATTCCTTGCAAAAATACTCATGATGCCAGCTACATAGCTCATATTTTATTCAAGGAAGTTGTTAGGATCCATGGCTTGCCTCTAAGCATTGTTTCTGACAGAGATGTGAAGTTCATGAGTCACTTTTGGAAGATTCTATGGAGTAGATTGGGAACAAACCTGTCTTTTGGATCAACTTACCATCCTCAGACCGATGGTTAAATAGAGGTGGTTAATAGAGTGTTGGGTAATCTTCTAAGGTGTCTAACCAAGGAGTATGGATAGACATGGGACATGGTTATCTCCCAAGCTGAATATGCATACAATGACAGTGTCAATAGAACTACAGGAAAGAGTCCTTTTGAGGTTGTGTATGGGATGCACCCAAGAGGCATTTGTGAACTCAGAGACCTTGAATCTATGGAGAATAGGAGTGGACATGCAGAGGACTTCACTCAGACCATGAAGGAGATTCATGAGCAGGTCAAGAAAACAGTCACAACATCAACCCAAAAGTTGAAGGAGAATGTTGATTTGTCAAGGAAGGATGTACAATTTATAGTTGGGGACTATGTTATTGTCCACCTCAACAAATCTAGATTGTAGAATGGAATGGAAACTAAGTTATAGATGAAAAGAATGGGTCCATGCAAGGTATTGGCCAAATATGGCAAGAATGCATACAAGGTGGAGTTACCATCAAATTTGGGCATCTCTCCAATGTTCAATGTAGCTGACTTGATCAAGTACAAGGGATCAGTCAAGGATGTGGATCAGAATAGTCAGGAATTTCTCAAGGACATCAGCAATGTACCCTTCCCTCATCAAGACAAGCTACAAGTAGAGCAGATCTTGGAGTCCAGAGTGAAGAAGGCTATAAGGCACAAGGTGTACATGGAGCATCTTGTTAAATGGAAGAACAAGCATGAATATGAAGCTACCTAGGTAGAAGAAGTAGACTTCAAGAAGCAAGGCATTGATAGGTCTCTGATCCTTCTTTCCAATCTTTAGTTGTTTGTGCTAAGAGGGGGAGAATGGTGTAGGAGCACCTGGGAAAGGACTATAGTTGGAGTTTTTCTTGAAGTCCAAAATTTTGTTGTGCTCATAAGGTCATGTTGACCATTATTTTAGGTGCTTGGGGTTGTTTTTTAACTTTGGGGAAAGAAGGTGAAAAGTGCTTAATAGCTTTACAACATCATTATGTTAAGTTGTCTAGTGTTGGCAAGGTGTTTGAAAACATAGTGGGTTTTACAATGTTTTTTTTAGGCCTTCTAAAAGGCTCGAACCAAGCATCTAAGTTATGGTGAGGGCCTATTTAATGCATGCCTTGACCTTGGAAAAGGGTTATATGTTTTTATTTTGAAGTGGCATTTTGAGAAGCTGGTGAAATAGCGTCTAAAAAAAATAGTTTTCCTGTTCTTTGCATTCTTGTTGAGCTTCAATGGATTGAATCTTACTATTTCTTTGTTGTAGAATGTAGTGGTAGTCATATACAAGCTTGGTGTACCATTATTTTGCTTTGGTAGACTGTTTCCATTTGTTGGTTGTAAATACTTTGGTTTCCTATCAATTTCAGGCCTGTAGCAGGCAGTTTTTAAGAATGGAGACCTAGGGCACCTTCCCATTGTACAAATTGTACGAACTTTTGGGAAATATTCCTAGGATCTGTGCTTGTAAATATGGTAGGTGTTAGGTTTTTTTTTGGTTGCAGGAGCTAGGAGAAAAGCCTTGCCCTAGGCGGGACAGTGAAGAGCCTGGTTAGAAAAGGCTATAGGACAGCGTGGATAACTTGCACAGGAGAAGAGATTTTTGAAAAATTATTTTCAGAGAATTTAGGGGAAGGTATTGGCCATGTATGGTGATAAGGAGGAGAGCCTATCAAACCATTTATGAGGAGAACTTTTTGACAGTCCATAAACAACTTGGAGTAGTTTAGAAACCCTAGTTTAGACTCTTTTCTAAGAACGATGCATTGTACAGCCTGCTAAGCCTCAAGACCCCAAAATTCCTTGAGGTAGCCTTAGGGAATGAGAATCCAAGAAAAATATTGGGGTTTGTTTTGCAAAATCAAGAACAAAAGCCAGATTTCTTAGAATTGGAGGCCTAATAGGGGTTCAAAGGCTACTAGCCTTCCTAACCCTAGATGATGGTTCCATTACAAGTGGTAAAAAGGTGAAGTCTTGGAAAGCCTTCCAGGACCTAGGAAACTATTTTGAAGCTATTGAAAGAAAACCCACACCCCTGCAAGATTCTCTTAAGTTTTGTGGGAAGATTTAGTCTTTAGGGTATTAAAGGCTAAGGAAGAGTGAAGTGTTGAACTAAGGATTGTTTGGGTTGATCAAAATTTGTCAAGATGGTGAGGTTGGCTAGGAGAACCAGGTGAACCTAGACAAGGTAGTGTTCCTATAGGTTAAGGTGGAGCAGCAAAATACACCAAGGAGGTCTTTGACAAGGCCTAGTGTAGGAATCTGTGATTGATTCCTCTAGCCTCCCTATCACTTGTGTTCAATTTGAAGAGGGTCTATGTTGGATGTTGGAATTAATGTTTTTTTAGAGGACTTGTAGCTCCTTTTTCAAGGTGCAAGAAAATTTTAGGCTCAAGGTCTATTTCAACTTGATAAATCTTATTGTTATATACATATTTCATTATACGATGAAGGGTTGAAGGCACTCCATTCATCTCATGAATCCATGGTTTGCTTAAAAGAAGATTATCTGAAAGATGATAAGGCATGACATGAATAGGATTTTGCAAAGTAACCACCCCAATAGTAATAGGAAAAGTAGTTACATCGAGCGGTTTCTTTGTTGTATTATCAAATCCTCGAATAGATATGGAATCAAATATTATTTGTGACTTGTCAACATGCAATATATCAAGGAGATTCACACTACACACATTAAGGGTAGAACCATTATCAATAAGGGTTCTATTTATCCCTATCTGATTGTATTGAGAAATGATCACAAAAGCTTCATTTTGTTTTTGCACTTCCAATGGAAGAAGGTCACTTTGGCGGAAAATAATATAAGCATTTATTCCTTGGATCATGGTTGTGATGTTGGTTGCACATTAGAAGAGACAAGAAATTTTTTCAAGGCTGATCGGATCATGTTTTGATAGTGAGGGGAGGTTTGAATAAGGTCCCATAATGAAATTTTAGCAGGAGTATTCTTTAGTTGTTCAACAAGATTGCACTCCTTTCCAGTAGGAAGACCTAGTAAGAAATGTCTAGAGGGTATAGGATTAGGAAAAGGTAAGGGTATTGGGGTTGGTTGTGGTAGTTGCAGAGAGTTTTATATGTATGAGCAATAGTATTATAACTCAACTACTGCTATACATTATTCTTAGGTGGGTAAAGGACAAGTTCGGGTTTGTTCTGAGGTGGAGGTTTATGTGAACGGGGGTAAAGGATGAGTTGAGGTTGAATAATGTTAACATCCCTTAGAAAGTGAGAGTCTATATAATTATTGTGGTTTGTGTCTTGCATCGTGTTATCCTTCCTAGGAGGAGGGTTTTTAGAAGAACTACAAATCAAATTTTCTTGACATTCTAAGGCTGGTTCTTCTAAAAGGACTTCATCACTAGTATGAAGATGATCAATGGTTGAATTGGATTGCTCAATAAGGTTTTTATTAGGTGAAAGGGGATAATTAATATTCTCATGCCTCTCATTGGTTGTGTTTTCTAACATCAAAGCATCCTCTTTACAACTAGGGGAGATACTAGGAGAAGAACAAGTATGATTATCATGAGCATTTACAATGTCATGCATTTGTTCTCAAATGTCTTCTAAAATAGGATAGATAGGGGAAGGATCATAAATAGGGTTGTTGTAGGCCAACACATCTTCATCATTTATGATCTTATCTTCCTCAAAATTATCCTCACAATGGAAATTAGGTAAGGTGATGTTTAAGAATGTGTCTATTATTTCATTATGTTGTGCTAAAATATCTTCCCAAAGGGGATAAGGAGAAAGACAAACAAAATCCTCATGATTCTCAACGGTTTCTCCTTATTTTTCCAGGATACCTTCATCACTAAAAGGAGAGGTATTAGGAGAGGCACAATTATGATCATCATAAGTATCTATGTTTGTATACTCTTCTATCACATTATCCACACAAATAGGAGAGATAGGAGAGGGTGTAAGTTTAACATTGTCATTTTCACACTCTTGGACTAAGAGACTTTCATAACTAGGGAATGCATTGAATGAATGATTAACAGGCTTATGAACTAACATTTTCTTTGCAAATTTAGAGAAGATGAAAGCTAATATTTTTAAAGAACAATCTGTGCTAACTCAAAATGCAATGTAAAAGGCTGAAATGAAATGTAATTTTGAGATGATAATTGACTGATTATGCTATGTAACTATATGAGAGTGCAAACTTGAAATTGAAAACATGCATTAAATGAGCTAATTTAGGCTAGATTTGATGAAATGCATGTTATAAAAATGCAACTAACTAATATAGATAGGTTAAGGCACCAAAAAGAAGCTTAAAAGAAAGTTCTAAGTTCTGTAAAATGTAGTTTTAGGGGTGAGAAGGGACTGATTCGCCCAAGGTGGCAAATGATTCCAAGTATGGACTTTTTTTAGAATTTACAATTTTTTTTGAGGTATTGCTATGGTTTCTGAGTGCTATGATGCATAACTAAATGAAAAATATAGAATTTTAGAACATATACATGAAATCATATGCCAAAAATGCCACCTAAATGCACTTTTTATGGATGCAAAATTTAACACCTAGCATGCAAATGAATCATGCAAACTCTAATCCAAGATAGATATATGATGATGAAAGGACTCCAAATCAGTCAACAAAGCATTTGAAAAGTAGGATCACCAAAATGAACTATAGATTTTAAGGGCTAGGAATACTAGGTCTCTTTTGCTCAATTAGGGTCTTTCACCTAATGAAAAGAGATAGATCCGACACCCAAAATCTAGGTGGTTCACTCAAATTAGGAAAGTTATAATGTTATTTAGGCTAAATGAGATGATATAAATGAAACTAAATAAAAATTTTAACTGATTATGAATGCAAAACCTAAGAAACAAGTGATGTTTGAAAACACATTATGATATGCAAAAAATACCTAGAAATGAATGTAAAACTAAATAGAAATGAACCAAATTGGAAGTGTGCACCTGGAATCTAGAAGGAGGCTAAAAATGAAATTTGTAATTTTTTGATGCTGATTTTCATGCCTGCTGGGACTCATTCACCATTCTGGACAAATTAGTCCCAGTTCTACAAAACTGAGCCAGAACTTGTTTTTGACAAAAGGGTACTTAAAAATGTAGAAAACTTAAAATTGACCTTGGAGTGGGACTCTCTCTCCACCCATGGTGAATGAGTCCACTTTTTAATTTTTGGATTTTCAAAAGTGGAATCTAGAGCTTCCGATCTGTACTTTGACTTCCTACAGGTGTCTACTTCTAAAACTTTGATTTATGAGTCTAAAAATGAGCTTTTTTTAATATTTTGACTTGTTGAATGAGGAGAATATTTGAAAAACTTTGTAACTTGATATTCAATTATTTTCAAGCTTCCAAGAGTCCTAAATTAGCAAATAAATAAGAAAAGAGAGAGAGAAGTTGGATGTTAGGGCATGGGGGTTTGCCTCAGTCAAACCCCTATTAGGTAATTATACCAAAATGATGAAAGAATGTAATGAAAAATGAAATAATGGAGTTGATTACCTTTCCACGAAGTTTTATCTTGAAATTTTATAGAAAAAACATGAATAATCTTCCCTTGAATGTATGAAAATTGATCTTGAATGACTGTAATGTTAAAACTCTAATTTGCTTGATTTGAGATAGAAGATTGGTGGATGAATAATGATAAAAGATGTGAATTAGGTTTAAAATAATTGTCTTTATAAGAATGTCACCAATTTCACTTGTTAATACCTCATCACAGGCCGACATGAAGAAAAATTAAACTCAAATTTCACTTTTTCCCACTCAAAGGTCAAAATTGGGCCAAATGGGACTGATTTGCCACACATGACAAATGGGTCACACCTGGATGGGACTAATTCATCATGCATGGTGAATGGGTCCCATAGGGGCCATTTGGGCAACTAAGATGCCAAGAGATAAGGAAATAAGGTTTAAAATGTAACCTTGTTGGGTATTTGATCAATTTAAGCCTTAGGATGCACAATATGGGGTAATAGTGGCCTATTACTAATGATGTAAAGGTCAATTAGAGCTTGGGACATATAATTAAATGTGAAAGTGTGATTTAATACACTTTACAACACTAAAATGAGGTCCACATAGCCTAGGAAGGCACAAGAACCAATGTGAATGTGTGAGACACATTACAACACTAGTTTAATTTAAAAACCTTCTAGATTGGTGTGATGATGTTATTAAACACATTTTATAATGTTGAATTAGGGAGAAATAGGTTCATTAAGTCTAGAAAAGCATGAAAGCATCTTACAACACTTTACAACACCTTTACAAGACACCATCAAAAGCATGTTAATCAATTTATAAGGGTCCAAGACCTAGTGTGGATGCATAAAATGCCTCACAACACCTGAATCAAGGCCTCATGAAGTCCAATTTATCACGAACTATTCACATGTCAAGAAAAGGGTACTTTTTTCTATGGAACACTACCTCAAGTAGTTAAGCTTTGTCCAAGGAACCATAGCTCTGATACCAATTTTTAGATACACAACAAAACTAAGAGGGTATGTGTAGGATCATGATGGGCCAAAAAGTGGTGATATGTAAGTGATATGATGGCCCATGTGGTTGATGACTTTTTTTCAATCCAAAATTGATGAAATGAAAAGGGTTTTTAAAGGAGATTCTCAGCTTTCCACCAATATAAATTATACTTTACTTTGAATTTAATAAATAATTATTATTCATTTTCTATTTGAATTATGACTAAAGTCCTGATTGATAGGATGATTGAAAAGCATCTATAGCTTTCAAATGATATATCATTTTTTGAATCCAAAACATGTGTCACATTTTATGCTTCACATACTATAGGATTAAAAAAAGAGAGTTGAATTTCATGAAGTTTTGACCAAGTTAAGGTGGTCAGACATACAAGTTTTTATAATTTTTAAAAGTTGTAATAAAAAAATCATAATTAATTATTTACTTGGAAAAAAATTACAAAAAAATATGCATCACATCGGGACATGAATCCTCTACTTATATCTAAAATCTTATAAAAAAATATTATCATTTTATTGTGGTTAGGGTGGCACAGACACCTAATTCTTTTTTTCCTTGAAATTTCAAATTTTCACCAAATAGATTTTTATTTTTAAAATAAACCTAGTAGTTTAGAAACTAAATTTAATTTTCTATAGATTCTATTCTTACATATTTTTGAAATAATATAGATAACATATTCAAATTTTTACGTCAAGTTTCCTAACTCTATTTTTTTTGAATTTTTTGCCACTTAAGGGCCTATTTTTTCCGTGATGATCCTGCACATACCCAAGAGTGGGGGTGAATTAGTTGTACATTAAAAAATTAAATCCCTCATTAATTTACAAACCCTTATCAAGCTTTTAAACCCTCATTATGCATTAGCAAAAGGAAAACATATGAAACGACAATGCAAACACCATCATACATAATACAATGCAAAATTTACATGGAAAACCCTAAGTAGGGAAAAACCACGATAAGGATTAGCTCACATATATATGCATAGAAATATCAAATAAAATAGACTCATTGTTGGAGGGATCACTACCCAAAAGGACTCACTATCTAGAAGAAAGAAGAAAATTGTTATAGAGAGATTGACTATCTTAGAGCAATAGGAAAGATCCACCACTAAAAATATACACCATCCACAACCTTTGGTTCATTGTCTCCAACAACTTCAGGAACATTGAAAAATGTACACAAATTTTGCTCATTGCATCTAGATTCATAGGAATTTAAGCTCACACTCAGATCACCAAAATTGAACACATTCACATATAAAACTGTACACACCACTCAACACAAAATCTATCTTGAATTTATACCATCTGTGACCTTATAAACTCCTTAAGATGAGCCTCAATGAGACATATCAAAATGCAACACATAAATAGGTCAGCACCAAACACTTCCACAATGGAAAAAATTGAAGATATACCACACCATGGGTTAACTAGGACCCAAATCTATATCGACACACTTCACTCCACTTCAAAAAACAATAAACATCTTTTGTAATTAGAGCTAGCATGCTAAATCAACCAAACCTACACTAATACTAACAACTAACCACAAACATGGCTCCCCAAATCAAAAAATCACCACACGAACTAGATAGCAACACTCCACAACCTATAAGAATATTTCAACATCAACATAGTACACTACAACACTACAACAACCACCTAAAAAAAATATTACTTTCATTCTACATATCTGGATGCGCTACTATTGAAGTCCAACATAAGAAATGAACTTGCAGAGCATCTCAACACCAAAAACTCCAAAAGATGATAAATATAGATAATGTAAGAATGTTCCAAAATCTGCAAGATAGGAAACACCAAAATGAAGAAATGTAGGGAAATTCCATTTCTCCCAGACAACCTTCTTCACAAGAAAACACATTATCAAAGACAACTTCCTCTGCCACACAATGTAAAACTTGGAAATCTAGATATAGGACTAAAACAAAGAAAAATAGGTTCACTAATAGAAATGAAGGGAAATAGAGTTATGATGGACATGTATTCCTCAATTTAATTAGGAATTAATATCCACACAATGAAAGGACTATAAACCTTGGGGTGAGTTAAGTCAAAGTGTGAATATGAAAATTTTGTTTTTTTACAAGTACATGGGTCTTGATTAAAAACCACTTTGGGGAGAAAGATTAAAAAATAGAAAAATAACTATAAAATACAATATACAACTTGGATATTGAATATTAAACTCAAAACTGATGGAACCAAAAATCAAATTGCAGATTTGAGAAAGGTAAGAAGGTGTATAGTAGTCACCAAAAGTGCTCTATTGAAGTTGACCTAGGACTAATTTTCCCAGGGGAAAATGGGTCCTAGTTCAGGGTTTGTCTATAGCTTTTAGGAGCCTTTGTAATAGATCTAAATCTCTCAATTTTCCTAGGTTTTAGGTTCAGAGTGCTAGAAATAAATTATGTAATGGAGTTTCTGTGAGATGAAAAATTTCTTGACAACTTTTGCAACTTTGACAACTTCATTTTTTATCTTCAAAAGATCTTGAAGATATCTTCCACCTAAATTTGCAAACACACATAAAGAGGGAAAAATATTTTATTTATGGTAAATGGGGGATTTCCTTGGTAAAATCATATTTTGGTAATTAAACCTTGTAATGAAACAATGAAACATGAAGGAATGATGAATGAACAAAGAAATGTCACAACTCACCAAACCCTTGGATGAACCTTGGAATATAGATTTGCATCTTACACGAAATGGCTTCAATGAATGTCGAGCCTTGCAACATGAGAATGAAGTGTGGATGGTTGTGTTGGTTGTTTCTATGTTGTCATTTATGTCAACATGGTGAAAACTATATGGGAAGATTACTTGGTTGACCAGAAGTTGTTCTATGTTGGTAATATTCTTCTGTGATGAGCCAGTGTGTTGGTATTTGAGTCTAAAATTTACCACAAGAATATATAAGAATCTAATCTCTTAACCATGTTATCATGTTTCATTCAAAAAACAATATCTTGGATCTTGAGAATTTTTGGGTTGTGAGTAGAAAGTTATCTCTAATAGAGTTCAACTCTGTATTCTACTATTGTTCCTTGCTTAGCATATCCATGTGGGAGACTCCACATTTTCTTAAGGAGAACATTTTAATGTTGTGGTTTTAATGGTAGTCTATTTGATTATAGTATGATGATAATTTGATGTAGTATCATATCTGAAAGGTGTTTGCTTTGAGGATTGTATGTTGGCTTGAAGATTTTGTGAATTAAGTTCTAGTCTTGGCCAACCTAATGTATGCAATTCACTATGAAGACTAGTTATGTTTTATGGATGTCAACCGACTTGGTATAATGCACTACATGGATAAAATGTTTTAAATCATATATGGTTCCAAGAAGAGTGTTTTGATTATTTTTTCTTCATCTAATTAGGTCGACCTAATTGATGATTAAGACATATTTATATATAAGATTCCTTTAAGAGAGAAAGTGGTGTGAAGTGAGTGGGAGTGCGAGTGTGGAAGAAAAGTGAAAGAAGATCTAAGCCTAAATGTTTTATCAGTTGGGGATCAAAGCAGATTTTTAGAGCGACTACTATGTGAGGAAGTACTTCATATTCTAAGCTTCATTGGAGTTGAATCCTACACATTGGAGGTGCATTCTATTAGTTCAAACCTTTTGGTAGTGAGCCACAATCTTTGTATCTTGATGGTTAAACATCTTTTGTATTTAAGCAATGAGCCTTTTCAAGGATAGTGATTCCTAGTAGTGAGCCCTATAATATCTTATACCTAGATATAATATATTTTGAGTTAACTATCACCGTGGTTTTTCCCTTTTTGGGTTTTTCACATAAAAATCCTAGTGTTCATGTGTGTGGTTGCATTTATTTGTTTCTATGTTCTGTCTTTCTGATTTAGTTAGAATTGTGATAATGGTTAGATGGATTTTATGTGAATGGTTTTATGTAATATTGATTCACCCCCCTTCTCAGTATTTGTTGAAAAATTGGTATCAGAGCTTCATTCCTCGACAGGAGCCTAACAACTTGAGGAAAGTCCTAAAATTTGAGTATAAGATTTTTTTTCCTCTGGAAGTGATCTCTTTGGATGTTTAGAAGAAATAGAATACCTGAAGGACAAGTTGATGAAATAAAATGAGTATGTTGAAAAATTGCAAAGAAAATATGTTAAAGCATGCGATCTATTGGTTAAAGAAAATAAAATTATCTTCAGCCTGCTGCAACAATTGGATGAAAAGAAGAGAACTGAAGAATGTTAAGAAATTGAAATTTAGAGGAAGAAGGATGAATGCACTAAGCTTGAGCAAGAATTTGAACTGTTGAGATTTGATCTAGAAAAGGCAAGAAGTTTTGAAGACAAATTTAAGGTAAGTTTTGCAATGCTTGATGAGTTGATTATCTCTCAAAGACCAGTAATGGATAAAAGTGGTTTAGGGGTTTGAGGAAGGTCAAAGTTCTAAAGTGAAGAAATCTACTAAAAAGAGTACTTATTACAAAGATGGATGAATTGAGAATCTAAGAAGTAATTCTAGAAGAACTTCTATCAAACAACCTATTGCCAAAAGTTATTTATCTTTCAATGGTGTTTTCCATTCCTACAAGAAATTTGCTCATAAGGAAAAGTATTGCAAAAGTAAAATGAGTGATACTTTATCATTCTCCAACAAATGTTTTAAGTGCAAGAAGGTTGGACATAAATCTAGTCTGTGTGAGAATAGATTGAATAAAAGAAAGAATGGAAGGAAGAATGCTACTTTTTGTAAGTGCAACAATCTAGAACAACTTGTCAATAACTACAAAAGAAGAAAAAATAATTATCCGGTGAAGAAGCACGAACAAATAATTGATCCAGAAGAAGAAAGAAAATATTAAAAATGACCTAGAGAAATGAAGGAGAATTCAAGCAAGTTGAATCAGAATCATTAGTCTTATTTGTGTTGACTACCGGTGCAGATACACCTGCCAATTTTTGAATCTAGCAATGACTAAGGGGGAGCAATTATCAGAAAATTTAATAAACTCCCTCATCGATACTCATGTCACATTATGGCAGAAGTAAATTTAATATGGTAATGGATTTAAGGAATTTATTAGTCACATGTGTGAAGAATGGAGGCACACACAATTTTTGAGGCAATCTACTTGCAATTTGAAGCATTTATTGCAAAATCATGCAAAATGAAAGAAATAAATTCAGACATCTCAATAGGAATATGTATTTTTCGAGAAGCATGCAAAGGAATTTTAGAGAGCAGTTCATAGTTTCAAGGTTTGAAGGATAAATCAAATGGATTTGAAGTGTGCTCTGAAAGCTAGATACTTATTCATCTCTTGTTGGCATTTACAAAGGTATTCAGGTTTGCACAATATTTCATTTTTATTGCTATGGATAATTCAAAGGTTGTGAATAGTGTAGATAGATTACAAGTTAATTTTAGGAAATTTTTGAAGAATCTATTAGAAGAGTCTCTTGGTGTATTCTCTTTCATCCCTCCCAGGGTGTTGCTGGTGTAGGAGCACCTACAACCATGATGTACAATTTGATGTGGTAAAGAGTGTCATGATGAATTTTAATGAGTCTAGGTTAGTATGGGATGTTAAAAGTTTTTTTCATGTGTAAATAAGATCTAAAAGACCATTTAAAATGTATTTAGGGGCTTTAGGATTTATTAGAGTTCAATTGTCAAAATTGAAAAAAATGTAATGTTGTCAATAATAAGAAATGTTGTCAAAAAGTAGATTAGGGAATGTTGAGGGGTTAAGAATTTAAAAATCAGTTATAGACATTGGGAAAAGGTTTTTTTTATTTTAAAATGTATAAAAAGTCCTCATAAGGCTCAAATTTAGGCTGTTGAACACATTTGGGAAGAATTCCAATAAGCATTCAAACGATTTCATTAGATTTTTTTGAGTTTTTATTCTATTTTCCTATTGTGTACAGGTCTGTACAGGTCCCCATTGATTTGAAACTTATGGTATGATATATTAATATGTTTTGACTTGTAATTCCAATCATTTTGAGAGTCCCTTGTTAGTTTTTGTGAAAGGAATTTCTAAATTTCTTGATCTTCCTATATAGACCAACAAGGTTTGATTTTGGAGTTTATTTGATGTTTAAGCCATTCCTCCTACTATGGTGACTTGTTTCTCATAGGAATGGAATGTATCATGTTAGGTTAGGTTTCTATAGATGTTTGGTGTCATAATAAAGTGTTTTGGTTCTTCAGAAGTGGTACCCTAGGATTGGGCAGAGTTAATTTTATGAGAAAATTGAGTAACTAAAGCATGGTTTTGATGAATCTTTGATGGAATGCCCTATGTGAAGGCTATTTTTTTGGTGTTTGAAGCATTATATTTGTTGTAGAGGCCTGAGAGATAGGAATTTCTATAAAACCCTTGGTATTTGCATTGAGAATGAGGGATTGTGAGATCAGTGGTATGGAAACCTTGGAGTGGCAAACAAATTGGATATTTTGATTTTTTAACACATGAATAAAGAATTTTTGATGTGTTTGAGTGAAGGGAAGGTGTTGGTGAAGGAATTCCTTTGTTAATTTGGGATAATTTAGTAGCCTTTTGGCAAAGCAGTCTATTGAATCTTAATGATGGTGCAAAGAAACTTGGTGTGATCTTTTGGGATTTTTTTTGGATCTGTGTTAAAGATTATTTGATGATTGGTTGGCCATTCTATGGCCTTCTCTAAAAGATAAATCCATTTGTTGAATTTTGAAGGCTAAAAGCCTCTTGTGAGTGGTTTTGGAAATTAGGGTGATTTGTGATTTGAGGGTTGATGTCTTGTTGAAGTTTGATAATTTTGAGTTTGATTGTGAGTGTTAACCACCTTGTATTGCATCAAAGTGGTATCAGACCACAGGTACAAGACTCCTTGTGGCTCGTTTTTGTAGTTTTGAAGAAGAAGGTGCAGATTCAAGGTTGAAAGGATGCCTCCAAAAGGTGTTGGTGTTGCAAGGGAGTTGCAAGATCTGAAAGAGAATTATGCTAAGCTTCTAAAATCTCATAATGTAGTTTTGGCAAGGCTTGCTACCTTGGAGACAAGGAAAAGGAGAGAAGTAAATGAAGAGAGTGAAACCAAAGAAGATGATGAAGAATATGAGGATGTTCATGAAGAATTGGACCTTGAAAATCAAAGAATGGTGGGTATGTGCAGGATCATCAAGGAAAAAATAGGCCCTTAAGTGGCAAAAAATTTAGAAAAATCAGAGTTAGGCAACTTGATGTAAAAATTTGAATAAGTTATCATATTATTTCAAAAAAATGTAACAATAGAATCTATAGAAAATTGAATGTAGTTTCTAAACTATTAGGTTTATTTTTTTTTAAAAATCTATTTGGAAAAAAAATAAAATTTCAATGATGGTACTTAAATTTAAGGGAAAAAATAAGTAAGTGTCACCCACCTAACCACAATAAAAAATGATAAAAAAAAATATAATATTTTAGACATAAGTAGAGGGCTCATGTCCAGATGTGATGCATATTTTTTTGTAATTTTTTTCCAAGTAAATAATTAATTATGAATTTTTTATTACACCTTTTAAAAAATATAAAAACTCGTATGTCTGATCAACTTAACTTGGTCAAAAATTCATGAAATTCAATTTTTCTTTTTTTAATCCTATAGTATGCGAAGCATAGAATGTGATGCATGTTTTGGATTCCAAAAATTTGATATCATTTGAAAGCTATATATTATTTTCAATTAGCCTATCAATCAGGACTTTATTCATAATTTAAATAGAAAATGAATAATAATTATTTATTAAATTTAAAGTAAATAATAATTTATATTGGTGGAAAGTTGAGAATATCCTATAAAAACCCTTTTCATTTCATGAATTTTGGTTTAAAAAAAAGTCACCAGCCACATACCCTACAAATATGCATCATATCACCACTTTTTGTCCCATCATAATCCTACACATACCCTAGTAAAGATGCTCAAATTAGTGAAAGGTGAATCAATAAAGGTAAAAGTTGATCTTCCTCTTTATGGTGGTAATTTAAATGAAGAGGAATTGCTTGATTGGATTGCTTCTATGGATAATTATTTTGAGATTAAAGATATTTTAGAAGAACAGATGGTGAAGGTGGGAAAAAAAAAGCTCAAGGGAAATGCTCTTCTATGGTGGGACTATGAGCAAGTAGAGAGGAGAAAGCAAGGAAAATCAAGGATTACTTCATGGGACAAGATAGTGTAAAAACTGAAAGGTAAGTTTCTTCCAAAGGATTATGAAGTTCAATTACATAAAAAGTAGCAAGGATTGAAACAAAAACATCTAGATGTCAAATCTTAGACTGAGGAATTTTACAAACTAAGCATAAGATCTAGAGGAGATGAGGATGAGGCTAGAAAGGTGGCAAGATATCTAGGTGGTTTGAGATTCAATATGTAGACATGCAAAATTAGCATCATGCATTTAATTAATTCATATTCATCCGTTCATCAAATAAATCAAGCTCATTAAATTCAATCTCTAAAAGCCATCCATTTAAATTAAATAAATACACTTTATTTAATTTAAGCCTATCATTATCCCTCTTTGATTAAATAAATCAAATCTTTATTTAATTAAATCTAAAAATCATCTTTCATCTCCTTTTTTATTTAGTTTAATCTTTAAATCTAAAGCAAAAAGGTCAAATCACCTAATCCTCTTTTAAATTAACTAAATTAGGATTAAATCTAATCTAATGCATGTCACATTCTCTAGATTTTCCCACTTGCACAAATAAAGGATTTTAATTAATTTGTTAAATCCTCATTTTCCCTCAACAAGGCATCTTTGGAGAATATTCCCTCCAATTTGAATTCAAATCAAGTTGACTTGTCCCTTCCAACATGGCATTAAATCCCCTCTTATATGTCCCCCACTTGGCATTTAAGTCCCTTTTTCTCCCTCCAACAAGCCAAATTTGAAATTTGAAAAGGCCAACTAATGTCATTTATTGGCATATTTACTAAAACTTGCACATCCTCCATCCACTCACATGGTGACAAGTGGCTCCTTCCTATTGGTTGAATCTTTGTCCCACATTGCTCTCTTTTGGGCATTCTTACAACTTAATATTCTATACATTGGATGACTCATTCCTCATTTAGCATCCACAATCTCATGCAAAGGTACTCTCTCCATATTAAGAGCTAATTTTCCCCATTATCATTTGCATCATTGATTTTTCAAGGGTTGGGAAAGGGTCAACATTTCACAACAAAGTGACACCAATCCACTATGGGATAGGTATGAATTTGTGCTTCTTTGATGCTTTCAATTAGTTTATTTGATCATTTTTTTGGTGAAGTATGGTGCATTATCTCATAGGAGTATTTAGTAAATTTGCATGAACTAACCTTTGTCATGGAGTTTAGAATGTATGCAGATTTTATTGGTGCTCACATATGGCACTAGAAGGAGGGCTCTCATAAAGTATTTGATGCTTTGTCACTGTTATTTTGATCTCTTTAGTTTTGAATCAGAGTTCTTCGCTATGTAGACATTACTTTCATAAAACTTCTGGTTAAATTTTGTATTCTTACACCACTCCCCATTTCTTACGTTGCCTTTAAACTGATTGTTTGCGAATTTAAAATATCTTGAATAGATATAATCGCCCCAACTCTTGCGTAATCTTTCTGTCTGTCATCTGTATTCATTTTATATCATTTATAAGAATTCATCTTATGCTTCATTCAATCGTAGTCTTTCCTATCAGTTTTTCTTTTAGACAGCAAAAAACATCAACCTTTCTTTTTATGGTCTAAGTTATCTTCTAATTAAGAGGGCTATTTATTTTGAATGACCAAAATTTGTAATCACAAAAACTTATTTAAGTTCATGTTTAAGTAGCTTGTGCCTTTAGCAACTAGCATGTTAAGATATATTTTGAAGAGAGTAAAAGAACACATCAAGCATTTTCCCACACTAAACTAGCCGACAGCTCAAAGTAGCCCAGTGTATGCAACATTTATTAAATTGTAGGTGAGGTTTTTTGTATGATATTTTTTATTTTTTACTAGCTGATGTGCATAGAGGATAAGCTCAATATGACGGGATCTGGTCTAGGTGGTGATTCACATCAAATTTCCTTGCTTAGCATTTATTGCAATATCTATCTAAGTGTTTAGAAAACTAATTGTTTACTCTCAATGGCATTAATCAATGTTGTATAGTAATAGCTATTTTCTACCACTGAATATGTGTATGCAGTAGTAACAGTGGACGTGGCTAGAAATAGGTAGATCATCCATGACTGGAGTGAAATATTTCAAAGAAATTACTAGTTATATTTTTTTTGATGTGAAAAATTTGGGGAGTGGCGACTAGTATCGATTCCTCTTTTGAAGCTGCATTTGATACCAAGACTTTCTAGAGAAGACTTTTGAGGTTGTCATGTTACTTATTGAACAAGCTTCACTTTTATCTTGAATAAGCACTAGTTTAAAGCCTTGAGGCCGTGCTAGGGAGCTGTACAACCTTAGCATACAGGATATGGCCGAGGTATAACAACTATGAATTCATAAAGTTAATTAAAGCCATTGATTCAAGCTTATTGAACACAGAGTTTGTCCACTTCTGAGAAATTAATGCCTTAAGCAGATTGGAGATAAGCGAGAGGGATACAAAAATATAACAAAATATTGTGCTTGTCATTATTATATCTAAATTTTTAGATTAGAGAATGAATATCAAGATCACTTTTAAGTTCAATGGACGACATCAACAGGTTGACGTACTAAAATGTGGAATGGTTCAGATATTTGGACAAGGGAGAATAAATACATTAATAAGCATCCTCTTGAGTAAGAGTTGCTCATTTATGACTTTCTAAGAAGCTTTGAACTTTGTTGGGAAGTTGTTTTCTTCTAAATTAAGATTCATTGTAAAAGTTTTGTAATAAAAAAAAAGGAAGGAATAAGGAAAAGTGAGGAGGAGGGATTTTTGTTGCACAAGGAGCTTGCAAGAGGAGATCTTTGAAGAAACTTGGAGATAAATGAAGCATTAAATTTGGAGTTGATAAAGAATTTTTTAATGCTTGGAGGTTCTGTCCTATGCTTTAGTTTTCTGTTTTAGACTAACTCACTTGTTTTTGGGCTTTAAAAGGAACATTACAAAAGCTTTCAATTTTCATTGAAAAGGGTTAAAATGAACTTTAGGGAAATTGAATAGATTTTTTTGAGGTTAACAATTGAACAAGACAACTTTCATATATCATTTTGGTGCTTTAAAATGAATCAAAATCATTGCTTTGTGGACTTAAAAATAACATGTGCTACTTTGTTTTATGATTGCTTACTCAAACTAATACCATTGAAAAGACGTATGTGCTTCTCTCGTGCCTCACAGTGATCTTGAGAATCAAAAGGATTTTTGGTGGTCTTAGGATGGGATAAAGTAATTACCTCCACACTTCATTTTGGGAACTAAAATTGAACAACAAACTTTGTGAGTGTAAGTAAACCTATTGCATGTGTTCTCCCTTTGTTTCTAAATGAAGGTTGATTGAACTATGAATAGTTTTTCTCACTTTTACTTATCTTAGAGGGCCTGGCTTGGGGAAAAATTACTCACCCAAGGGAACGACTCAACCAGTAACACTCTAAAGCCAATAGTATTTCCAGTCAGGATATAAATGTGGGTATTGGAATAAATGCTAGTATCATGTAGTTGGCTCCAACGAGAAGGGAAGCAATGGTCTCTCACCATGTTGGGTCAAATCCTATGAACAGAAAGTCTGAATTAAAACCCTTGTTGTAGAAAGGCCAAAATCCCTATCTATTTGTTGGTGCAAGAATGGTTGTTCTGAAGCCGCCCCACACTTTTATGGTCTTTAGTAGAAATAGAAAGCATGCCATGGGAGTTTTATGGGTGTTGATGCTTGGCTGCCCCATATAAGTGAGTAACATGGAGGGGAGCCAGTGGGGTCAAGCATCTAACCATTCACTAAAGATAAGCATAGCTAGACTTGTCTAAGTGGGGACTCAACAAATATAGTCTTTCATATCCATAAGGTTGTGCTTGTTCTTGGTACAAAACACTTTGCTTGTTTGAAAACATTTGGAAACAAACATTTAACATCATCATCAAAATTTCAAACCCTTTAGGAGGAAAATACAATTGACCAAATTCATGTGTTATTGCTTACCCTTGGGATTCTCATCCTTAGAGGTTTCTAAACACTTGGATTTACATCTCAATTTTCCTACTAAAGTTAAACAATAGGTAACCCTTGCCTTGAATTCATCCAAATTCCACATAATATACTTTGTGGGATTCAAAGAAATTGAGACATTGGACATTTAGTTTGGAAATCTAATCAAAGAAGTTTTTGTAGTAAAACAAAATCACTAAGCAAAGATAACAAAATTGGCTCCCGCACATGTGGTAATCCCTCATGATTTCCAAGAAAGTCAAAATCCTAAAGAAAAAGTGTTGGAGCCAAAGTTCAAAATTTAAGAGTCACACTCGAAAGGTCATCAAGAAATACATTAGGAAGTGCAATCAAAAGCAACATATCAAAATAAGAAAAAAATTCACAAGGTTCTATAGACTCATTCCTTTGAACAATCTAGAAATGTATGCTCAGTTTGAATGACTTCTTAGTTATAGAGGTCCTTAGAAGTATCATATGTTCTTCAATACCGAGGTCTAGTAAACAAGTGTCTTTTTAGGTACATCCTAGGATCAAAATCAAATCTTCATCAATCTTTGAACATCAAAACCAAAATAATCTCATCATCAAATCTTTGAAAATCTTGGAAAAATAGTTCATGTTAAACTTTGGGAAAATAATTTGAAACTAATCCAAAATTATCTTGTTTGATTGAATGTTTGTAGATGCATCCTTCTCCACATATTTGATCAAATTATCAAACATTGTGAAAAAAATCATCACTTGATAACATCCTACATCTTGGGATTTAGGAGTTCATTATCAAAATAATCTTGTTTGGATAGGAGTGTTTAGATGAATCCTTCTTCTCACACCTAGACAAATTAGCATCTTGTGAACGATTTAACTCTAGGACAACATCCAACCTTTTAGAGTTTATGAGTCCACCAAAATACAAATCCAAAAAAAATCAATCCTAAATCAAGTCCTAAAGTTTAACATACCCTTCAATACTTTCTCAAGAGTTCCAATAATCCATCAAAACATCCATCTTACATCCATATCATTATCACCCTTTGATCCTTAAATCATCCTAAATTTTCTCTTTTGTACCTAAAGTTAGATCAATCCAAAGAATTAGAGAATTCACCTTCCACATTCTTGAAGATTGATCCCTATTTTATGGTGCAAACTAGGTCACAACACAAGAGGAACATGGAAGCCAACAAATAAAAATCTACTTTGAGTGACTTAAGTCAAACTGATCCTGAAATGAATCCCATTGGGTCTAGCAGTCTCACGATTAACCTTCCTCCATTTTTGCAAGACCATCAAGAGGAAGGTGTCCAAATGGAGGATCTTACCAATAATCCCTTTGGAATGTCACATGAGGAAATCACTAAAATCATTCAAAATCTAGAGAATAATAAGATTATCAACATCATGATGAGAATCAATCCCTCACTATACATGCTCGAATTAGCAAAGCAAGGGGCTAAACTCCCCTCTGATTTTGATGTGAGCACTATTGTGGAACCATATTTTGGAGTCATTCCTCCAATATCATCTACCATACCCATTTCATCTACCCCCTCATTTGAAGGCATCACTCAAAACAATCCACAAATCACATCATCCATTGCTCCAACATAGCCCATTGTTAACAAAGGAAGTGTATTTCTCAATGCATTGCAAACACATCCTATCATAAACAATCAGGATTTGGATGTAAACACCATCATGGGACAAACCGTACCCAAAAATCCATTGCATACATACGTCCCTCTCACCTTTCATGATCCAAATGACCCATCATCATCATTCCTTTGCAACACCCCAAACCTCTCTCTCCATAACCTTGCAAGGATAGGGTGACATGTTCAAACCAATGGGAATTTTTGACACTACACAATTTCCTCAAGAGATCACATCTCTCATGTTTTCACCACTTCCACCATTTCCATCATCATCCACACCACTACTTGGCTTAGGGCTTCCACGTTTACCAAATATCAATCAAAATCAAACCAATATCCTGGATATCAATCAAAGCATCACACCAAACTCTCAAAACTTGTCATCGACATCATAACAACAAATGAAAACTACACAAGCAATCACCACATCATCAACCACCCCCCTAACATCTCAAAACATGATCTCTCAATGACCAACCACATCGATCACACCTTCTACCAATCAAACCCCAATCACCAACATGACAATGCCTCTCACCACCACAACAAGCACCATTCCAAATCCACCACCACCAAGCTCCAATACGTTAAGCCAATAAAGTATGGCATTACAAGCTACTCAACAAGCTGCTTATCAAAAGGAATTCCTACAAGTAAAAAATCAACAAGCCATACAATTATCTTCTCAACAAGCTACACAACTAGCTGCTCAGCAAGCCGCTCAAGCCGTGCAAGCTGCACAAGCTGCTCAAGCTTCCCAAGTCACACAAAAAGTGTAGCAGGTTGCACAAGCCCAAGCCTTATTGTAGCAACAACAACAAGAAGACACTCAAGAAACCCAAGCTGCACAAGCCACACAAGCTCAATCTCAATCTCAAGCCCAAGCACATGCTCAAGCCAAATCCCAATATCAAGCACAAAAAGCACAAGAACAGGTGCAATATCTTGCACAAAAACATGCAGTGCAACAATAAGCATATCAACAAGTGCTAAAGAAATATCAAGAATAGTAGGAAGGATCCCAATTAGTAGCTCAACAACAAGCTCAACAACATGCACTAATAGCACAACAACAATAGGACCAACAACAAGCATTGCAAGCATACTTGGCTCAACAGAATATGTAAACATCATCCATCAACATACCAACCAATCCACCCATCCCATCGACAATTGAACCACCTCAGAACACTTTCGTCCCACCCCTTGATCTGCAAAAAAAAGTGACAACACAAATCAGGTTGCTCTGGCAACAAGTGCTTGACCTTCAATTAGGGAAAACCACAAAAACACTCAGCAACTTGTGTCCTTATCCTTTTGACAAAATCCTTGTAATGAAACCATTCCTGAAGGGATTTTAGATCCCCAAATTTGATAAGTACCATGGAATGGGAAACTCTAAAGATCACATCAGGGAATTCTAGGTTCATTGCATGGAAGTTGCGTACGACGATACCTATTTGATGCAGATATTTCCTAGGAGTTTGGCTGGCCACACCATGGAATGGTTCTCTTGCCTACCTACAGGCATCAAGAAATTCCAAGAAATCATAGATGCATTCATCAAAAACTACACATGCAATATCACCATGGATGTGAGTCTTGAGGAACTATCAGCTCTAAAACAAGGTAAGAATGAATCATTCGCTTCATTCCTACAATGATGGTGATCCAAGGCCAATCGAAGAAAATGGGTGATGCCCGAGGAACAAGTGTGCACTATCATATCCAACCTTGACAGACTCTTGGCATTCCATCTTAAAGCCCAAGGGATCACCATGTACGACTAGCTTATTTCCAAGGTGCTCAACATCGAACAAGCCCTTATGACACAACTTGGAGGATCAACTTCATATCCTAAACAATAGAATACTTTCCCACCCACCAATTACAATAACAAACTTCGCACATGGGAAAGAAACAAAAATATTATGAACGATGGTGTTATTGATGCCAAATTTGTCATTAGTGCCCCTCGGAAAAACACACCCGCACCACAGCAAAAAATTCAAAACCATCATCAAAACAACCATCAAGAAAACACAACACAACAACCAAACAATTAAACAATCAATAACGTTAATGATCAAAGGGGACTGCCCAGCGAAACAAGAACTTCACCAAGTAGAAGTACACCACCCTTGGGGAACTACTTGAAGTCATCATGAGGAAACTAATAAACGAAAACCTCATTAAGATTCCCACCTATGAGAACTACCAAGAATTGGACATTAAACCTCCTTGGTACAACAAAAATCAGCTCTGCAACTTTGATAAAATCAAAGGACACACCACTAATAATTGCATGAGGTTAAAGAACATAGTCCAAGACCTCATTGATCAAAGAATCATAAATGTGGAACAATTGATAGGGAATCAAAATCTCAAAATATACACGAATCCAATTCCTAACCATAACAATAAAGGGAACAATAACACTGATAAGGGGAAAGGCATCTTCAAAAATGTGAATCATGTGTATGAAACTATCATTGCTTCCCTAGATGAACACTATGTAGTAATCACTATCAAAGGAGCTCATGCCAATTGTGGAGTCACCACAAGAGGTGAAAAAGTTACTATTGTAGGATCATCTCAACCAAATAGAACTCTCACGTCCAATTCAAGATCTATTACCAATGGTTACAATGTCCTTGATCAGCTAAAAAGAAAGCCAACACAAATCTCCATCATGGAGTTATTAAAAATCTCATATGCCCACAAGAAAATCCTTGAGGAAGGATTGGCTTCATTCACCATCCCCGCAGATCTTGATGTAGAACAATTCTAAACTATGGTTGGAAACATCATTACTCGAATCTCCTTACATTCTCCAACCAAGATTTTCCTGGTCAACCATCTTATAACTGTGCACTCCATTTAGAGGTCCTAGTGCAGAAAAATAAAGTCAAGCTAGTCTTGGTGGATGGAGGTGTAGGCTTGAATATTTGTTCCCTCAAGCTCATTAAGAACTTAAAAATATCAGAGGACTCCATCGACAAAGACAAAGGTATTACAATCAGAGCATATGATGATTAGGAAAGATTTTCCCATAGCACAATTAGAATCCCTATTCAAGTAGGGCTAGCTATCATGGAAACTACCTGTCAGGTCCTGGATCTCAACTTTCCTTATAACATTCTCCTAGGATGTCTATGCATCCATGCAATGCTAGCAATAGCATCAACCTTAAATCAATGTGTCAAATTCACATATTAAGGACAAGAGGTCACTATCCATGGAGATCCTGAACCATTCTCCTATTGTAAAATCCTTGAGGAAAAATACTACAAAATACCTCAAGTACCTAAAAATAATGAAGGGCCATCAACATCATACATTGATCCAACCACTCTTGCTTCCACTTCTGCGATAGAGACACCCACCACTCCCACCATTCTCACCATCTCTGATATCAAAGTCATCATCCAGGATAATGGTTGTGGAAACTACTCGATTCCCAAAAATGCTTTTGTGGTAGGAGAGTTACCACAATCTCCTAGATCATGAGGATGTACGCAATTAAATGAAGCCTCCACATCTCAAACATCCCTTGAAGAATATCCCAACTTTAGAAGTTGGGGAGATCTCAGCTGAGAAGTCATAGAGGAGGACCCATCTCATCTCCTATATGAAGATAATAGACCAACAACCAATCTACCAATGGATGACAAAAGAAAAGGTTTGCAAATGATGCTCATAATGGGCTATGACAGAAACTAGAGACTTGGGAAAAATGACAATGGGATTATAATACCTATCATTCTAGAGACACGAATGAGAAATCTTGGCCTCAAATGTACCCCTCTGAGTATAACCATACATGGTTGAAGTCCTGTAGTTAGAAAGGTCAATAATCCTCCTCAATAATTTGTAGCCGAACTTCGCTTACCTATATCTATAGGTTAAGTCATAGACAACTTCACATTTGACGTAACTAACATCTATAGTAGTAGTGATGATGAGTATCCCATAACCAACCTACCTATGCTCTTCAAGGATACCGCCCTTCTCATGATTATCACCTTATCCTTTGAGTCAAACCATCAAAATCATGAAATCTGCCTAGTTTACCCCCAACTCATCGATTATGACCAACAAGGACCACCAATTCTTGACACATTCGAAAACAAAGAGGTGCTCTAAAAATTAATGGGACTACGAGATACTATTCCATGTGGGGATCACAAAGCAGGATTCATCATTGAGCTAGATACACATGCATACTATGGGGAAACGATTGAATTCCTTAGTCACAAAAGTGAAAAATTGAGAATAATCTCTAGGTCCTTGAGTGAAAACTACACTGTGGCACTCTCTAACCCAAAAAAAGTAAAAAGAAAGGATGCATCCAATGGTGAAAACCTCTCCAAGGAACTTGAGGATGGGGGATTCAATCTTCCTTTTAGAGCTCTTCTTCAGGGAAAATCAACGGTCCTAGCAGAAAAATGCAATCCAGTTAATCTAGGAACATAAGAGACCCCACACATCACATTCTATGTAGAATCATTACTATTAGAAGAACAAGAACTCCTAGCAGCCTTCTTAAGAGAGAGATAGGTAAAATTTGCATGGAGCTATGCAGACATGCCAGGGCTCGATCTAGAAATTGTAGTTCATCACCTACTAGTGTACTCTGAAGCAAAGCTCATTAGACAAAAGCTTAGGAAAATGCACCCTCAGATCGCCCTGCTAGTCAAAAGGGAACTAAAGAAGATATTGGACATAAGATTCATTTGACCAATAGACTATCCAGAATGGGTTTCAAACCTGGTTCCTGTCTCAAAACCCGATGGGGGCATCAAAATCTACGTAAATTTTAGGGACTTGAACAAAGCATGTCCAAAAGATGATTTCTTGTTGCCCAACATTGACATGATCGTAGACATGACGGTGGGACATGAAATTCTTTCCTTAATGGATGGTTTCTCGGGATACAACCAAATAATGATTGCTAAAGATGACCAACACAAAATGGCCTTCACTTGTCCATGGGGGACTTACGGCTAGAATATGATGCCATTTATCTTGAAGAATGTAGGAGCAACATACCAAAGAGCCACAACATTAATCTTCCATGAAATGATCCATAAAACTGTCAAAGATTATGTCGATGACATACTAGCCAAATCCAGAAAGAGGAAGGATCACATAGAAACCTTAAGTGCCATTTTTGACAGGCTGGAGGATTACAAGGTCCAATTAAATCCAAAGAAGTGCGTCTTTGGCGTACAATCAGGAAAGTTGCTAGGATACATAGTGTCAATGAGAGGTATTGAGGTGGATCCTACTAAGGTAAAATAAATCCTTGAGATGGACACACCGAAAACATTGAAACAATTGAGAGGTCTCCAAGGCAGGCTTTAGTCCATCCAAAGGTTCATAGCATAGCTAGCAAATAAATAGAATCCATACTCACACCTACTTCACAAGGGAGTAGCATACAAGTGGGATAAAAAGTGTGAAGAATCCTTCAATAAGATCAAATAATAGCTACTTACACCACTGGTCCTCATGCCATTGACCCCAAGAAAGCCAAAAATTCTCTGTGTCAGCAACAACAATAGCCCTTGGAGCTCTCCTAGCTCAGCATGATGAAAATGGGATAGAAGAGGCCATCTATTATATTAGCAGAACAATGGTTGGGCATGAGTTAAATTACTCATTCATTGAGAAAGCATGTCTAGAAGTAGTGTTTGCATCACAAAAATTTAGACACTACATGTTGGTGCACAAAGTCAAACTCATCACCAAAATTGATTCCATCAAGTACTTACTATCAAAGGAAATCCTCACTGGAAGGATGACTAAATGGGTCATGATATTATCAGAGTATGACATTGAATATGTGGAATGAAAAGAAATAAAAGGTTAGGTAATCATAGATGAGCTTGCGGAAGCACCTCTGTATTCAGAGAATCCTCTCATCTCAAAATTTACAGATGAATCCATCTTCAATCTCAACATAGCTGACCATTGGAAAATTTACTTTGATGGCTCATACAGACAACATGGATTAGGAGCTAGTTTCTTCTTTATATACCCACAAGGGGACTACATACCAAGGTCCTATAATTTGGCATTCCCCTACACTAATAACATTGCAAATATGAGGCTTTAACCATAGGTCTCAGAATAGTAGTACAGTGGCACATCATGGACCTCAAAGTATACAAGGACTCTCAACTCATAATAAACCAATTGAATGGTGAGTACTAGACTAAGGATGATAAGCTCACTCCATACAAGAAGCTCATGGAGACTCTCAAGGAATCTTGTATTGAAATCACATTTGAGCAAATACCCAAAGCCAACAACAGAGCAATAGACACCATGGAAATGATTGGATCCCTACTAGAAATCCCTCACAATGTCCCAAAATATGAATTCTTGGTAGAGTAGCTTCTAATGCCCAAATTCGACGTACCAAAATTGGAATTTGTGTGTGAAATCATTGGTCCCGGTGATCCCTATTACCATGACATTTATACCTACCTACGAATAGGTGTCCTACCTGCTGACTTTCCCTCAAGCTTAAAATGAACCTTTTTCAAAAAGGCATCCCGATTCGTCATCCTAGGAGATACCCTATATTGTAGGAGCATAGAAGGAACATTATTATGTTGTTTAAACGCTGATGAATTGACCGCTTTAACTAAGGTGTATAACGATATCTGTGGTTCACACTTGAGTGGAATGACCCTAGCCAAGAAATTGCTGAGGATGGGGTATTATTGGCCTATAATGGAAAGAGAGGCACATGACTATGTTAGAAGGTTCCTACAATGTCAGTAGCATGGACACCTCATCCATGCTTTAGCTCAAGAACTTTATCCCATCATTACAACATGGCCCTTTTCGCAATGGGGACTCGATCTCATTGGAAAAATCACTCCCACTTCATCTAATGGCCACAAGTTCATCATAACCACCACTAAGTACTTTACCGAGTGGGTGGAAGCCATACCCATGACATATATAACCAAGAAGTAGATATCAAAGTTCATCTTGAACTATCTTATTTTTCGCTATGGTGTTCCACAAGCCATTATCTTAGATAATGGGACACCATTTAACAATTAGGATGTCTACAACTTGTGTGAAAAATTCAAAATCCAACATCACTTCTCCACCCCATACTATCCCTAAGGCAATGGCCAAGCAGAAGCCACAAATAAAACCATTTTAAAGATCCTTAGGAAAACAATCAATGATACAGGTCGTGACTAGCATCTATAGCTCAATCCAACCCTATGGGCCTACCGAACTAGCATCCATACACCCACCAGTGCCACCCCCTTCTCCCTAGTCTACGGATCAGAAGTAGTACTCCCCATTGAGATCAAGCTCCCGTCACTAAGAATATCACTACAAAACCTCATCACGGATTAAGAATACTGAGTATCAAGACTGAATGAATTGGAGCTACTAGATGAGTGGTGTATAGACGCTTTAAATAATTTACAATTCTATCAGAACAAACTCAAGAGACGTTATAACAAGAAAATCAGAAGCATAACTTTCCAAGTTGGAGAATTGGTACTAAAGAAGAATTTGAAGAACGTCCCAAATCCAAACAATAAAGGAAAATTTGAACCCAATTGGTTGGGACCATTTGTTATCATAGCAAGCTATAAGTCAGAGGCATATCAGATATCAACACCTAAAGGGGAACCTACGTAGGAGCCCATGAATAACTCTCATCTCAAAAACTTTTATGCCTAATCTTTAAAGGTATAGAATCCAAAAAAATAAAAAATCAGAAAATGTCCTAAAAAAATGGTTACCTTGGCAAAAACCTAGCAAACAGGTGTCTTGGTGACAACAAAAAAAAAGAAAAAGAAAAAGGATTAAAAAAACAATAAAGAGAAAAAATTGTCCTTTGGTGAAAACCACTTCAATGGTGCTTTGGACAAGTACCTTGGTGAAAACCTAGAAAATAGGCACCTTGTGTAAATAAGCACTTTCCATCCACTAGGATCTTTATGGCTTGTTCTGCATCATCCATGTATTACATTTCCATCATTCATCACATTCAGATCCCCATCCATCACCCATCCATTTGACATCCGCATCATAGCTTGGTCCCGTGTTTATATCATGATCCCTCCTAGTACTACTCAGCACATTCCCAAGGTCAGTTTGTCCTACCTTTATCGAAGTAGTCTATTGCATCATGTTAAGGGAATGTTCGCATTGGATCGGATTCATGTATATGCTTGAAGTCCTAAAATCATAAAATCCAAAAACATCCAAAAATCCAAAAAAATCCAAAAACATAAAAAAATCACAAAATCTTAAAACATTAAAAAAATATCAAAATCCAATCAAGTAGGTTAAAAGTGAAAACTCAAAATGTTAAGTCTCAGGTTTAGGTTAGTATGTAAACAAGTTGGTCAACTCTTTCTGCCAATATCCCATCATCCAATCAGTTCCACATCAATCATTTGATAACATCATGTCTTATGATGTATCCTTCCTACAATGGGCATTATTTATTAGAAAGAATACTTTGGATAAATGAAATGGCGTGCCGCCATCCACTAGCATGTCCTAGGATGTATCCTTCCTACAATGGGCATTATATTTTGGCAATAGTTTTGGTTCTTATCCTTAAAAACACATTCCCTTTTGGTTAGCAGTATTGAAGAACATCGACTTCTTTGTTTACATTATCTTTGTCTTTTGACTTATCTCTTTGCAGTCATTCCAATAACCTCTTGATGATGTCCAAACAAATGGATTTAGAGAGATAGGAATGGGGCAACGATCATTATCTTTTTTCTGTTGTGGTTGTTTGACATTCTTGTAATATAACTTGGTGAATACTTGATTTGTTAGATATGTATGGAGGGTGTTTTAGGTAGCTTGTTGACTATTGCATTGCTAGGTTATACCTTTCCATGTTTTGGTCCAAGATGTTTGAAACATCTAAAGTGCATCCTAGCAAGGTTTCCGTATGTTAGGTGTGAACAAGAATACTCCTATCTATTTGTCGAGTCAAAGTCCATCACACTAAGTACAATGCCATCCTGGTCCTTTATACCTTGATGCATTGTGCTTAAGCATGTTATCAAACATAAGGTAAGTGGCCCTTTTAAAATCCCAATTCTTGATAAGAAAATCATCCATTTCTCATCATCATCTCTCATAAAGTTAGCTTGTTGGATCCTCTTGTCAATATCTGATTTATTCTTTTCACACTAACATCATGCTAGAATAGTTTATCATCATCACGAGTGCATCCATTTTTCATCCAAAAACCATCAACATTCTGTACCGATCATCTCACATGCATGTTCATAATCATAACATAGATATGTTAGTCTAATCATCTCATAAAACTATACATTTGCATAAAACATCCATTGCATAATCATATAGGCATTATCACATCATCCATCTCACATGCATTGCGTTATCATTTCAGTTGTTTAGGATAATATAGATTGGTTATTTTAAGCATATTAAAACCATCTCATTTGCATCATCATCATAACCGTCCATCTTGAACCTCTTTATCATGAGATCGGCCCTCAAATCGAATCTTTTCACTCGATCTCTCGAGGGGGCAATGTACCAGTGTACTTTCAACTGGGGCATCTGAAATAAATAAGATTTTCTTAAAATTTTGATTGCGGTAATATTATTCTTTGAACCAACACCTCAAGTACATTGCTTCAAAGAGGGGAAAAATGTAGACATGGAAAATTAGCATCATGCATTTAATTAATTCATATTCATCCGTTCATCAAATAAATCAAGTTCATTAAATTCAATCTCTAAAAGTCATCAATTTAAATTAAATAAATACACTTTATTTAATTTAAGCCTATCATTATCCCTCTTTGATTAAATAAATCAAATCTTTATTTAATTATATCTAAAAATCATCTTTCATCTCCTTTTTGATTTAGTTTAATCTTTAAATCTAAAGCAAAAAGGTCAAATCACCTAATCCTCTTTTAAATTAACTAAATCAGGATTGAATCTAATCTAATGCATGTCACATTCTCTAGATTTTCCCACTTGCACAAATAAAGGATTTTAATTAATTTGTTGAATCCTCATTTTCCCTCAACAAGGAATCTTTGAAGAATATTCCCTCAAGTTTGAATTCAAATCAAGTTGACTTGTCCCTTCCACCATGGCATTAACTCCCCTCTTACATGTCCCCCACTTGGCATTTAAGTCCCTTTTTCTCCCTCCAACAAGCTAAATTTGAAATTTGAAAAGGCCAACTAATGTCATTTATTGGCACATTGACCAAAACTTGCACATCCTCCATCCACTCACATGGTGACAAGTGGCTCCTTCTTATTGGTTGAATCTTTGTCCCACATTGATCTCTTTTGGGAATTCTTCCAACTTGATATTCTATAAATCGGAGGACTCATTCCTCATTTTAGCATCCACAATCTCATGCAAAGTTACTCTCTCCATATTGAGAGCTAATTTTTCCCATTATCATTTGCATCATTGATTTGTCAAGGGTTGGGAAAGGGTCACTTTTCACAACAAAGTGACACCAATTCACTATGGGATAGGTATGCATTTGTGCTTCTTTGATGCTTTCAATTAGTTTATTTGGTCATTTTGTTTGTGAAGTATGGTGCATTATCTCATAGGAGTATTTAGTAAATTTGCATGAACTAACCTTTGTCATGAGTTTAGAATGTATGTAGATTTTATTGGTGCTCACATATG
The DNA here is from genome assembly GCA_007258455.2 of Sequoia sempervirens. NCBI lineage: Eukaryota > Viridiplantae > Streptophyta > Pinopsida > Cupressales > Cupressaceae > Sequoia > Sequoia sempervirens. The sequence goes on along the minus strand of VDFB02075321.1, from coordinate 21,156,146 downwards.
GTGCTAGAAGGAGGGCTCTCATGAAGTATTTGATGCTTTGTCAATATTATTTTGATCTCTTTAGTTTTTGAATCAGAGTTATTTGCTATGTAGAAATTACTTTCATAAAACTTCTGGTTAAATTTTGTGTGCTTATGCCACTCCCCGTTTCTTACGCTGCCTTTAAACTCACTGTTTTCAAATTTAAAATATCTTGAATATATGTAATTGCCCCAAATCCTGCGCAATCTTTCTATCTTTCATCTACATTCATTTTTTATTATTTATAAGCATTCATCTTATGCTTCATTCAAATGTAGTCTTTCCTATCAGTTTTTCTTTTAGACATCAAGAAACATCAACCTTTCTTTTTATGGTTTGAGTTATCTTCTAATGAAGAGGGCTATTTATTTTGAATGACCAAAATCTATAATCATGGAAACTTATTTAAGTTTATGTTGAAGTATCTCATGCCTTCGATAACCAACATATTAAGATATATTTTGAAGAGAGTAAAAGAACATGTCAGCCATTTTCCCACACTGAACCAATCAGCGGCTCAAAGCGGCCTAGTGTATGCAACATTTATTAAATCGCAAGGGAGGTTTTTTGTACGATATTTTTTATTTTTTACCAGCTGATGTACGTAGAGGATAAGCTCAATATGATGGGATTTGGTCCAGGAAATGATTCACATCAACTTTCCTTGCTCAACCTTTATTGCAATATCTGTCTAAGTGTTTAGAAAACTAATTATTTACTCTCAATGGCATTAATCAATGTTGTATAGTACTAGCTATTTTCTACCATTAAATATGTGAATGTAGTAGTAATAGGGGATGCAGCCAACAATAGGTAGATCACCCATGACTGGAGTGAAATATTTCAAAGATATTACTGATTCTAGTTGTTTTGATGTGACAAATTTGGGGAGTGGCGACTAGTCCCGATTCCTCTTTTGAAGTTGCGCTTGATACCAAGAGCATTCGAAGAAGGCTTTTGAGGTTGTCATGTTACTTATTGAACAAGATTTGCTTTTATCTTGAATAAGAGCTATTTTAAAGCCTTGAGGTTTTTTCAGGGAGCCTCACAACCTTAGCATACAAGATATGGCCGAGGTATAATGACTGTGAATTTATAAAGTTAATTAAAGCCATCGATTCAAGCCTGCTGAACACAGAGTTCATCCACTTCTGAGAAATTAATGCCTTAAGAAAATTGGAGATGATAATTATATTTATGTTGGAGATAGGAGAGAGCACAATTGGTTCAAGAAGAGGAATGTGAGAGCACAAGTTCAACAAATTTGAGAGCTGCTCCTAAAATAGGGGAAATGTTGATGATGAGAAAGATAGTGTTGAAGGCAACAAAAGAGATAGAACCATCGCAAAGAAAGAGCCTCTTCAAGACTTCTTGTAAATGCAAGAAAAAGGTAAGTATATTTTTCATTGATTTTGGCTCAACTGAAAAACATGGTGTCTAGTGAGATGGTGAGTAAGTTAGATTTGAAAAGAAATCCTCATGAGTTTCCTTATAAAGTTTCATGGTTATGTGATGAACAATCTTTGTTAGTGAATGAAAGAGCAATTGTTGATTTCTAGATTGGGGGTTATAGTGATAGTGTTGTTTGTCATATCCTACCTATGGACTGTTGTCACCTACTCCTAGGTAGACCTTGGCAATATGATAAGTGAGTCATGTATGATGGTAGAGAGAATACCTACACCATAGTGAAAGATGGTTGTTCTTTTGTATTAACTCCACTTGTAGAAGATGTCAAGGGTAAAGCAAAGGTCATTATGTGTTGAAGAAAAGAACCTCTAAACTTGTTGTGAGCAAAGACAAAAAGGCAGATCCTAATGTTGCTTCAAAGATTAAAGATGTAGGGACAATAAGTGTGAGAGGAAAAAAAGGGTTATTATTTTGATAGTGAAAAATCAAGAGAGTGTTGGTAGGTACCATAGAGTGTCTTTTGGTTGATAATAAGGGTGAAAAAAAAGTGAAACTTGTAGGTATAGTGATGGGAAAGTCTGACAAGATAGTGAGAAGGAAAGTTAATGAGACAGTGCAGATAAGACAACGAGGATAGGGCAGTATGGATAGAAATAAGCATGAGGATGGAACCAAGGGGAAGTCAGTTCCATGGAATACTAATGATTTTTTTCTTGCAGGAGTGAAGACAAGGACAACACTAGGTTTTGATCAGGGAGTAAGAAAAGAATAGACATCAGGTTTGAGGGTAAATATAAAGACTTATCCAAGTGGACGTATAGTTCAAAATGCAAGGAAATATGAAAAACAAAGCATGGTGAAATGAAAAGAGTTTATGAGCTAGAGATATCTAAGTGAAGCTTGGGCAAGTTGGTATCAACCTCAAATCATGAGGAATGAGTTTTTTCCAGTGGGGTTGAATGGTGGATGAGCACCTACAACCATGATGCACAATTTGATGTGGTAAAGAGTGTCATGATAAATTTGAATTAGTCTAGGTTAGTATGGAATGTTAAAAGTTTTTTTCATGTTTAAATAAGGTCTAAAAGAAAATTTGAAATGTATTTAGGGGATTTAGGATTTATTGGAGTTCAATTGTCAAAATTGAAAAAAATGTAATGTTGTCAATAACAAGAAATGTTGTCAAAAAGTGGATTAGGGAATGTTAAGGGGTTAAGAATTTAAAAATCAGTTATAGAAATTGGGGAAAGGTTGTTTTGATTTGAAAATATATAAAAAGGCCCCATAAGGCTCAAATTCAGGTTGTTGAACACATTTGGGAAGAATTTCAATAAGCATTCAAACGGTTTCATCAGATTTTATGAGTTTTTTGCTCTTTTCCTATTGTGTATGGGTCTCTATAGGTACCCATTGATCTAAAACTTATGGTATGATGTATTTATATGTTTTGATTTTTAATTCCAATCATTTTGGGAGTCCCTTGTTAGTTTTTGTGAAAGAAATTTTTTAATTTTTGGATCTTCCTGTACAGACCAGCAAGGTCTGATTTTGGAGTTTATTTGATGTTGAAGCCATTCCTCTTACTGTGGTGACTTATTTCTTAGAGGAATGGCCTGTATCATGTAAGGTTAGGTGTCTATAGATGTTTGGAGTCATAATAAAGTCTTTTGGTGCTTGGGAAGTGATACCCTAGGACTGGGCAGTGTCAATTTTATGAGAAAATTGAGTAACTAAAGCATGGTTTTGATGAATCTTTGATGGAATGGCCTATGTGAAGTTTATTGAGGGTTTTTAGGCTATTTATGGGGTGTTTGAAGCATAAGATTGGTTGTAGGGGCCCCAGAGATAGGAATTTCTATAAAACCCTTGGTATTTGCATTGAGAATGAGGGTTTGTGAGATCAGTGTTATGGAAACCTTGGAGTGGTAAAAAAATTGGATATTTTGATGTTTTAACACATGAATAAATATTTTTTGATTTGTTTGAGTGAAGGGTAGGTGTTGGTGAAGGACTTCCCTTGTTAATTTGGGCTAATTTAGTAACCTTTTGGTAGAGCAGTCTATTGAATCTTAATGATGGTGCAAAGAAACTTGGTGTGATCTTTTGGGATTTTGGTTTAGGATCTATGTTAAAGCTCATTTGATGATTGGTTGGCCATTATACAACCTTCTCTAAAAGATAACTCCATTTGTTGAATTTTGAAGGCTAGAAGCATCTTGTGAGTGGTTTTGGAAAGTAGGGTGATTTGTGATTTGAGGATTGATGTCTTGTTGAAGTCTGATCATTTTGATCCTAATTGTGAGTGTAAACCACTCGGTATTGCATTAGTTTCCCACAGAAGATATCTATGCATTTGTTTAGAATAAGATAGAGGCAATGTCACCAGTCCAGTTTAGTATTCTATGGAAGAATGAATTGGAAGAGAACCATGATGCCTAAAAGTGTTAGACGAGAAGAAGTTGTATGTGTTGGAAAACTTGCCTCAAGCTTACTGACATGAAACTCTGAAAGAGAAAAATTGGTGAGACCCTCTAGAAGTCTTACCAACTAGTAGTTGTGTTCAAAGATTAAAAGTCGCTAAGACTTTGGTTTTGTCTTGCCAACAGGAGTCATCAGCAAGACATGGCTATCGCTGTGAGTTTCCCATCTCATTCTGTCATGGCAGATCTCTTGCCAATGGATTGGTTCTAGTTGGTTATCAGGGAGACTTTTGGTGATGAGTGGCATCAGGGAGAGACATGAAGCTTTAGAGTGACACATTCTAACAGAGTATGTCTTGCCGAGGTTTTACACATTGGTGACGGATGTCATTGGGGAGACTCTTGGCTAACAAGTTTGTAGTCAGTATGAACTCTTGCCAAGAACTCTATTCTCATTGACGGATTTTTTTATGAACTTCTGATGGATCTCCATGTGATGAAATTCGGTGTAACCTCTTGCCAATGGTGTTGCTCTTGCCGATAGACAGGTTGGGGTGACATGAACTATTGATGACATTGGTGTGACTTTGATTGATGATACTTGGTCAGGTTTGCATTCAGTAAGAACTCTTACCAATGGATGTGGTCTCACTGACAGGATGGTCCATTTGATATGACCTCTTGGTGATAGCCCTCTCACTGATGGATTTGTGTTTGGTATGATGTCTCGCCGATAGCAATGGTCTTACCAATGGTTTTGCAGTGGATATCGATGTGATGCCTTAGTGATAGAGTGATTCTGGGTGACAGGTTTGAACTAGATATAACTCTTTCCGATCACAACAGTTGGGCATTGTGGCATCAGGGAGACACGATGTAGTGTCTCACCGACATGCAATTCCATTTGAACTTGTTTGACTGAAAAATTGTCCTACGTGATGTGTTTTGAACCAATGAGAGAAGCAGAATGTGAACCATTGGAAGTTGGACTGTTATGACCATTCCTGTGAGGGAGATGATAGATTGTGAGAGAATGGATTACTCTTTAGAAATGGCAGATGACGATTAACAGTGTGAGATAACGAAGTGTTGCTCGATTGAACATGAATTGATCTAAGTGAACTCATTGGATGTTTCTAAGAGCCTTTCTATATAAGGTTTATTAGAAAATTATTGTTGCTGTAAATTGACATCAGAAAGTGAAGTCTGAACTCTATATGTAATTTTCTTTACTGTAATACAAAGAGGCTTTTCTTGGTGTGGTGGGTTTTTCTCTCGTATGGTTTTTCCCACGTAAATCTAGTGTCTAATTGTGTATGTCTTTATTTCCCCTTTCTATTATTCTTTTCTAGTGTATCTTAATGAATTGTAATTATAAAATTTTAAAGTCCTATCTACATTCTTCCCTAAGGTTTTGGCGTTAGGAGAGTTTTTTCCGCATGTAAGATTTTCTTACAAGTGGTATAAGAGTCTGGCCAGTTGTGTTATCCTTGTGGGTACGTTGGGTTTTTTATGTCAATTTTATTTTAGTGGGATTCTTGTAGAAGTCTGGTAATTCGAATTACAGATTAAGATGGAAAGCATGTCAGGAAATATTGAACTTGATAAATTCAATGGCAACAATTTTGAGTTGTGGAAACTTAAAATGGAAGATCTATTAGTGGATCATGATCTATGGCTTGTTGTGTCTAGAACAAAGCCTACAGGAATGAAGCAAGAGGATTGGTATCTTGTCGATCAAAAATCAAAGGGGCTGATAAGGCTCTATTTAGCATACTCTATTCTTCTAAATGTTCATGAAGAAAAGACAACATCCTCTTTGTGGAAAAGACTGGGAGCTATTTATGAGGGAAATTCCTTGATGAATAAGTTGTTCTTGAGGAAGAATTTGTACTCTTTGAAAATGTAGGAAGGAGCATCTGTTGATGATCATTTGAATACTTTCAACATGTTAATTGCTTAGTTAGCATCTGTGGGTGTGAAGATCGATGAGGAAGATCAATGTATGCTACTATTATGTTCTTTGCCAAATTCTTGGGATCACTTGGTGATGGCTATTGGGAGTACTACTTCCTCTTTTAAGATGGAAGATATTGTTTCTTCTTTGTTATTAGAAGAGATGAGAAGAAAATCTTCTGAGATGGTGAAGGAGGCTCTTGTTTTTAGAGGCAAATCGAAAGGAAAAGGAAAGAAGAAGGACAAGAAGTCCAAATCCAAATCAAAGGGGAGATAAAAGTCTCCTAGTAAGAAGTCCAAGGTGAAGTGCTGGAATTGTGGGAAACTTGGTCATGTCTGAAAGGATTGCAAAGAGGAGAAAAAGAAGAATAAGAAGTATTCTTTTGACAATGATTCTTCTCAGAGTGATGCAGACGCTTTCATTGCAGCCTTGGCTACACAGGCATTAGATGATGTCTGGTTAATTGATTTTGGAGCATCTTTCCACATGACATCTCATAGAGACTGGTTCACTAAGTATGAAAAATAAAATGGTGGAAGGGTGTATTTGGCAAGCGATTCATCTCTGGAAATAGTTGGCTGTGGAAGAGTCAGAATACAGTTCCTTGATGGAAGAGTGAAGGGAATCAATGATGTAATGCATATACTAGGTCTGGCTTGAAATTTACTTTCTGTTAGTAAGCTAAATGATATTGGAGTGCAAGTCACATTCTCTAGAAATGGCTCCAAGATGACTAGAGGCTTAATGGTACTAGCAAGGGGTGCTTGTATTGGTACCTTGTATAAGCTAGATGCACATGCTATGCAATGCAATAGTGTCTTTGTAAAGTCACATAAACCTAGTCATGGAGAAAAAGAGGAAAAAGTTCCTGATAGTACAAACTCAATGGAAGTTAAAATTCTAGCAGAAAAGACTATGCTCTGGCATCATAGGCTTGGCCACATTGGAGAAAAAGGTTTAAAAACCTTGAAAAGTAAAAACCTAGTTGAAGGGCTTGATGATCGTAACCTTGAATTTGAATTTTGTGAACATTGTATATATGGTAAATAACATCGTGTTTCATTTTACTCCACTCCTCACAAATCTTCTAGTTTACTTGATTACATACATTCTAATTTTTTTGGTCCACTAAATGTTCCTTCTTTGTCTAAATCAAGATATTATGTATCGTTCATTAATGATTATTCAAGAAGGGCATTTGTTTATTTTTTGAAAAGTAAATTATCAGAAGTGTTTAGTCATTTTAAGGAATTTAAAAACCTTGTGGAAAATAAAACTGGAAGAAAAATAAAATGTTTAAGGACTGACAATGGCGGTGAGTTTTGTTCTGATGAGTTTGAAAGGTACTGTAAAGATCATGGGATTAAAAGACATAAAACTACACCCTACACTCCACAACAAAATGGAGTTGTTGAAAGGTTCAACAGGACAGTGATGGAAAGAGCACAAAGTATGCTAAGCAGTGCTGGATTGGAGGAAAATTTTTGGGCTGAGGTAGTTGCAACAACATGTTATTTAATAAACCATACTCTGAATTATGCTCTTGTTGATAAAACACCTTTGGAAGCATGGTATGGAAAGAAGCCCTCTCTGAGACACATTTGTGTCTTTGGCTGTGAGGCATATGCATATGTGTCGAATGAAAAAAGATATAAATTGGAAAGCAAGGTTGTTAAATATATTTTTATTGGTTATAGTGTTGGCATAAAAGGATATATGCTTTGGAATCCTGATATGGAGAAGGTTCTATACAACAAAAGTGCTATTTTTCATGAGCTGAAGCCTTCTACTTTGGATTTGTAGTCAGAGACAAAATCATAAAATAAAAAGGATGTAGTTGAAATTCCTCTGAAACCAGGTAAAGAGGAATTGAAAATTCAAAATGTACCTAAAAATGAGGAGAGCTCAAGTAGTTCTGAGAGTTCTGAAGAAGAAGATCAACCTTAGCCTCAGCCTATGAGGAGGTCAACATGTGAAAGAAAGCAACCTGATAGGTATGGGTTTTCTTTGTTAGATTCTACTTGTGCCTATGCTTTAATTTCTAGCACTGATGAGCCTAGGACTGTGAAAGAGTCATTTAGAATGTCTGATTCAAACTCTTGTTTGGAAGCCATGAATGAAGAAATGACATCATTAGAAAAGAATGATACTTGGAGTTTGGTGCCCTTGCCTGAAGGTAGAAAATTTGTTGGCTGCAAATGGGTATTTAAAAAGAAAATAGGTCTGGATGGAAATGTGGAAAAGTATAAGGTGAGGTTGGTTGCAAAGGGTTATTCCTAGGTAGAGGGAATTGATTATGGAGAAATTTTTTCTCCTGTAGCTAAGCTGATGTCTATCAGATTTCTTTTGTCACTTGCAACAGCGTATGACTTAGAGATTGAACAGATGGATGTGAAGACAACATTTCTTGATGGTGACCTTGAAGAAGAAATTTATATGTCCTAGCCTGAGCACTTTGTGGAAAAAGGTAAAGAAAATATGGTTTACAAGTTGAAAAAATATCTGTATGGATTAAAACAATCTCCTAGAATGTGGTACCAAAAGTTTGACACTTTTGTTTTGTCATTGGGATTTGTAAGATCGAAATGTGATCACTACATGTACTTCAAAGCTGAAAATGATCGTGTACTTATTATTGCTCTCTTTGTTGTTGATATGTTGTTCATGGGAAATAGTAAATTAATGATTTCTGATCTAAAATCTTAGTTGTCTGCAAAGTTCAAAATGAAAGATCTTGGTGCAGCAAGGTATATTCTGGGAATGGAAATAACTAGGGATAGGAAGAGTAGAAAACTTTGGCTCAGTTAGAGTAAGTATATTAATACTATTCTGGAGAGATTTTGTATGATTGATTGCAAGCAACTAGTTGTTCCAGTGTTGTAGGGAACAAAGCTATTTGTTGAAGACTGTCCAAAATCTCCTACTGAGATAGAGGACATGACCAAAGTACCTTATGCTAGTGTAGTTGGCAGTTTAATGTATGCAATGGTTTGTACAAGGCTAGACATTGCACAAGCAGTGGGAGTACTTAGTCGCTTTATGAAAAATCTTCGAAGGACACATTGGGATGCTGTGAAAAGAGTGTTTAGATATCTGAAGGGCACTTCAGAATATGCTTTGTGTTATCATGGGAATTTGGTTGAATCACAAAGGACTCTCAACATTTGAGGCTATGTGGATTCTGATTGGGTAGGGGACATTGACAGCAGAAGATCCACTAGTGGATATATTTTCATGATAAATGGTGGTGCAGTTAGTTGGATGAGTAAGCAGCAGGCTGTAGTCACTTTGTCCACTACAGAGGTAGAATACATGGCAGTAACACAAGCCTGTAAAGAAGTAATTTGGTTAAAACATTTGTGTTCTAACATAGGGTTTGATGTATGGATAATTACAATTTATTGTGACAGTCAGAGTGCTATTTTTTTGGCAAAAAATCCTACTTTCCATGCCAAGACGAAACATATTGATGTGTAGTATCATTTTATACGAGATATGGAGGATGGAAAGGTCTCATTAGAAAAAAGTGGATACTCTAGAAAATGTTGCAGATGCATTAACGAAACCAATGAGCACAGACAAGTTCAGGTGGTGTTCCAGTTCGATGGGCCTTAGTGCCCATGAATCTTAGTAGTTTTGTTATGCTCTGGAGGTGTCAGTAAGATCTTCGTCAAGTGGGACATTGTTGGAAAACATGCCTCAAAGTTACTAACATGAAACTCTGAAAGAGAAAAATCGGTGAGACCCTCTTGAAGTCTTACTGACTAGTAGTTGTGTTCAAAGATTAAAAGTCACTGAGACTTTGGTTTTGTCTTGCTGACGGGAGTCATCGGCAAGACATGGCTATCGTTGTGAGTTTCCCTTCTCATTCTATTGTGGTAGATCTCTTGTCGATGGATTGGTTCCAGTTGGTTATCGGGGAGACTCTTGGTGGTGAGTGGCATTCATGAGAGACATGAAGCTTCAGAGTTATTCATTCTGACAGAGTATGTCTCACTGAGGTTTTACACATTAGCAATAGATGTCATCTGGGAGACTCTTGGCTGACAGGTTTGTAGTAAGTATGAACTCTTTCCAAGAATGCTAGTCTCGCTGATGGATTTTTTTATGAACTGCCAATAGATCTCCACCTGATGAACTTTAGTGTAACCTCTTGCTAATGGTGTTGCTCTTGTCGATAGATTGGTCGAGGTGACATGAATTTTTAATGACATTAGTGTGACTTTGGATGATGATACTTGGTTAGGTTTGCATTCGGTAAGAACTCTTTCTGATGGATGTGGTCTCACTAAAAGGTTGGTGCATTTGATATGACCTCTTGGCAATAGTGTTCCTCTCGTTGATGGATTTGTGTTTGGTATGATGTCTTGTCGATAGCAATGGTCTTACAGATAGTTCTGTAGTGGATATCGATGTGATGTCTTAGTGATAGAGTGAGTCTAGGCAACAGGTTTGAACTTGATATAACTCTTTCCAATCACGATAGTTGGGCATTGTGGCATCAGGGAGACATGGCCTAGCATCTCACCGACATGCGATTTTGTTTGAACTTCTTTGACCCAACGATTTTCCTACATGATGTGTTCTGAACCAATGAGAGAAGCGGAATGTGAACTATTGGAAGTTGGATTGTTACGACCGTTCCTGTGAGGGAGATGAACAAACTGTGAGAGAATGGATTACTCTCTGGCAATGGTGGATGATGATTAACAGTGTGAGATAACGAAGTGTTTCTTGATTGAACATGAATTGATTTGAGTGAATTCATTGGATGTTTCTGAGAGAATTTTTGTACAAGGTTGATCAGAAAATTATTTTTGTTGTAAATTGACATCAGAAAGTTAGGTCTGAACTTTGTATGTAATTTTATTTACTGTAATACAAAGAGGATTTTCTTGGTGTGGTGGGTTTTTCTCCCATAAGGGTTTTCCCACGTAAATATGGTGTCCAATTGTGTATGTCTTTATTTCCCCTTTCTATTTTTCTTTTCTAGTGTATCTTAATGAACTATAATTACAAAATTTTAAAGTCTTATCTGCATTCTTCCCTGAGGTTTTGGCATTAGGAGAGTTTGTTCTGCACCTAAGCTTTCCTTATAGTATGTGTGGCGGAAAGCCCCTTTGTTTGAGTTCAATCAGAAGCATATTCAAATATTTTTGAGAAAAATTTGTAATGAATCTTTGTGGATTGATGATGCACATTTAATTATTAGAGAAGAAATGAGAGATGTAATTGGTTTGTGTTCCTCTAGACCAATTCCCAAATGGAAGGCTATAAATTAGCAAGATATTATTGAGGTAACCGGTGTGACTCTTGAAGGAAAAGAGATTGATTTGAGATGAATTATGGATCTAGTTATTAGGTATGCAACAATGGTCATTGGTCATAAAGTTTTTATCCCTAAAAATGACCTCACAGTGTCTGCTACTGTTGTACATATTGTTGTTGATATGGTTAAAAGAGTTATGGATTATGACCTATGTGAATTACTTGAGATACATCTTTTGAAGAATTTAAAGGAAATCAAGAAGAGTAAGAAGAATAAATTCCAGTATGGAAATTTGGTTATATTCTTACTCTTTTACTTTTTGAAAGAATTACTAATAATAGGAAGAATCAAATGGTCAAATACAAAGCCTATTTCCCATCAAATTAGGAACTTCATGATAAATCTTGGCAATTCAGATGAACAAGATACTGCTCTTTCTACATATTTGGAACATTTTAGATGAGAATGAATAGAAGGTCAAGGATTCTAGGAAGTGTTACTGAAAGGTGCTTCAAAAGTATCAATTTCCTAGTGTCTATGGATTTCTATCACATGGAAGCAGTTGAATCAAGGTTGGTATGGATATTTGAATTAGATTACGAAGTGTTAGAGGATGAAATCAATTATTATGAAAAAAATATTTTAGAAATCTCTAAGAATCCTAATGTGGAAGGTACCTCCAGTAGTGCAACCATAATAGGAAAGAAAAGAAAGACTATTCTCAAAAAAGAAGTGGATGAAGGAAGTGTGTCTGAGAGAGCTCAACATGAGTATGGAAGAATAAATATTCAAGGAGATTTGGAAGAATTGCAAAAAGATATTCTTGGTGCTAATTTTGATTCATTTATTTTTGTTGTGGAGAATCTAAGAAACTTGATTAATTCTTTGAAGGTCTACATCTTTGGACTGGAAGTGAATGCTAGAATTAGGTCTGATGAAGAAAATCTAGAAGATATCAAGGAAAAATGTGCAAATGTGCATAGTTGAGTGATGAAGGAGTTGGAGAGTGTACAAGTTTGTGAGGAAGAGGCACATGAACTGCATTCTTTTTTCCTAAATTGGTCTGGCAGTACACTAAACATAAGAGATAAGGTAATGAGTAGTGAAACCTGGATGGCCACTCAGGAAGATACATACAGATTGGAGAAAGATAGAGACAATAAGAGGTGGTCCTATATTGTGTAGCTTCAAGATAAATTCTTTTCCCTGTAGGACAAAAGAACAAAAGTTATTAAGAATTTTTTGGCACTCAAAGACATGATTAAACTCAGACATGTTCCTGTTTCAAGTGCTCTTGAAAATATTGTTGAATTATGAGAGATAAATCTTAGTCCCAATACTTTAGTAGATGGTATAGAGTCCTTAACTAAGCTTAAACTATTTCACAAGACTGTTGTAAGTGAAAAAGGATTATGGGAAGGAAAAGAGTCATGGAAGGTCATCCTGGAGAGTCTCAAAGGTTCTTCTTCTTCAGGTTGATTCAATTTTTGTGTTCATATATTTTTAGTTATATTTTGATGCATATATACATATATACTAGACCCCACCATTTTCCATTGATGTCAAAGGGGAAGAGATAGAGGTTAACAGAGGAAAAATATTTTTGAGAATAGTTTTGATAGGGGGAGTATTTAGTTGCCATATATTGAATTTTTTTTTTGACATGCACGTTGCCATCAATGCCAAAGGGGGAGATTGTTTGAAATATGGAGCCTTGCAACATGAGCATGAAGTGTGGATGGTTTTTTTTGGTTGTTTCTATGTTTTCATTGATGTCAATATGGTGAAAACTATATGGGAAGATTACTTGGTTTATCGAAAGTTGTTCTCTACTGGTAATATTCTTTTGCAATGAGCCAATGCATTGGTATTTGAGTCTATAATTCACCACAAGAATAGATATGAATCTAACCTCTTAACCATGTTATCATGTCTCATTCAAAAAACTATATCATAAGTCTTGAGAATTTTTGGGTTGTGAGCAGAAAGTTATCTCTGACAGAGTTCAACTTTGTATTCTACTATTGTTCCTTGCTTAGCATATCAGTGTGGGAGACTCCGCATTTTCTTAAGAACATTTTAGTGTTGCAGTTTTAATGGAAGTCTCTTTGATGATAGTATAATGATAATTTGATGTGGTCTTAGATTTGGAAGGTGTTTTCTTTGAGGATTGTATGTTGGCTTAAATATTTTGTGAATTAAGTTCTAGTCTTGGTCGACCTAACATATGCAATTCACTATGAAGACTAGTTATGCTTATGGATGTCAGTTGACTTGGTATAATGCACTACATGGATAAAATGTTTTAAATCATATATGGTGCCAACAATAGTGTTTTGATTATTTTTTCTTCATCTAATTAAGTCACCTAATTGATGATTAAGACATACTTATATATAAGATTCCTTGAAGAGAGAAAGTGGTGTGAAGTGAGTGGGAGTGCGAGTGTGGAAGAAAGGTGAAAGAGGATATGAGCCTAAATGTTTTATCAGTTTGGGATCATAGCAGATTTGTTGAGCGACTGCTATGTGAGGAAGTACTTTATATTCTAAGCTTCATTGGAACTGAATCTTACACATGAAACATTTATTATATTTGTTCAAACCTTTTGGCAGTGATCCACAATATTTGTATCTTGGTGGTTAGTAATCTTTTGTATTCAAGTGGTGAGCCTTTTCAAGGACAATGAGTCCTGGTAGTGAGCCCTGTAATATCTTGTATACAGATATAATAGATTGTGAGTTAAACCTCACTATGGTTTTTCCCTTTTTTCATTTTCCACATAAAAATATTGGTGTTCATGTGTGTGGTTGCATTGATTTATTTCTATGTTCTCTCTTGCTGATTTAGTTAGAATTGTGATAATGGTTATATGAATTTTATGTGAATGGTTTTATGGAATACTAATTCACCCCCCTCTCAATATTTCAGATGTTGAATAGATCTTGATATTGAAACTTGATTTGAAACAATGCCTTGAATGCTTGAATGGATCATGAACTAGAACATGCTTTATGCAAGAAGACTTTGACATGACAATTGGATCTTGATTTCTGCAATAATTCTTCACTAAATCTTCTCTTGAATGCCTTGAAATGCTCTTGAATTCATAAAATTTCTATAGGAATTCTCACTTCAAATTGCTATCTTGAAAATGTTAGGTGAAACTTAGTGAAATGAACTTATATTTATAGATATGTAACATGAATTTCTTGAAATTGAAATTACACAAGATGACATGTGAATATAGATTTGAAATCATTAAAACACCGCCAAAAACATAATTTAAATTTAGGTTCTAGGTCTAAGTGAGGACCCATTCGGCCATGTGTGAATGGGTCCTAGGTCACTTACCTAGGACACACATTACTCAATGAGAAGTGTTATGTTTAAGAATTAATGAATGTTGGGTTTCCTCTTCAAAAACTGCAATTAATTAATTAAGGGAGCCCTAAATAAGTGTGAAAGTGTAAAGAGGTACACTCTACAACACCAGAAATAAGGAACAATTAAGTCAATTTTAATTAATAAGGCCCTAAAATCAATGTGAATATGTAAAATACATATTGCAACACTAAGTTAAGGCATAATTAAGATCATTTTAATATTAATTCCTAATTACGTGTGAAAAATGGATACTTTTCCCTACACTAAATTTAGCCCCCACTTTAGTAAGAGGATGACCCCATGACATCCTCACACTAAAGTATACATTCAAGACACATATGTATGCAGCAATGCTAAAGATACTCAATCATACAACATCAAAGAATAGAAGAAAAGGGAGGAAGATCAAGCTTCAATTATCCAACATGGTGTAGAACACGTCAATTTTTTTTTGAGAATGTTCGCAAGAACTCAATGTCTACTATGCAAATGACACACATGATCACTCTAGGCTAATGGAACCTCAAACCATCCACTAGGTGAGCCCCCAAGAAAGTTGCTTAGTGAGAAAGTCATGCCAAGTCTATATTTTGTTACTATACTAACCATACCAAAGTTATCCCTATGAAAACTCTGATAGGGTGCCACACAACTAAGGCTTTAGGATTCATAAGGCCTAATAAACAATGTTATGCTAAGCACCTATGAAGAATGGGAAGGCTCCATTGATAGGAAAAGTGTGTTATGCTTGGTGGCCTTGAAGTGAGGGGTTCGATCTTGACAAGGTTAACAAGTTGTATTATGCTAAACACTTATGAACAAAAATGTGGGTAAAATTTTATTCAAAAGGACTTTTCTTAGTTCATGTAAGGTCTCTTCTTAGGGAACATCATTCCTAATGTCTCCAAGAGAGGAAAATCAAATATAAGAAAATCACAACTTAGGGAATGCAATGTGTAGGATCACGACTAAGAAGAAAATTGTACATTAAGAAATTGTAATGACAAAAAAAGGTCCCCCTAACTTGGCCTTGATTTAATGTTGTATTATGTGAACTGAATAAGGTTAGTGGTGCCTTTTTTGGATTTTTGTAACATACTTTCACACTTTTCTAGGGTTTTCATTAATAATTGGGTTTACTTGTGCTTTAATTGGCCCTATTTTGCATCCACAAGCCCCATTTAATGCATCTTTTCGAGGTTAATCTTGACACAAACCATTATCCAATCATAGATCAGGTGTTTCAAGATTGAATGTCCTAGATTTAGTGATCTAGTACTCATTCACCACCTTGGTTGAATGAGTCCCACCTAGATTTTTTGGTCCTGAGTCTAGTTTCACACATTTCTAAGCTTTTTAAAATTTAGTCCCAAAAATTAGGCCTGGTGGGACTCACTCGCCACCTTGAGAAAATGAGTCTTGTGTGGCCCAAAATTAAAACTAATTCAAAATTTTAGCAGGATTTTATCCTCCTAGATCTGATGTCGGCTTGTAGTGTTGTAATTTCGGGAATTCTTGCATAATTGAGTATAAATACAAGATTCTTTCATTTATTTTCACCTAAGACTTTTGTGAGAGAATTCCTAATAGAAAATTGAGTTCATAAGAGAATTCAAGAGAATTCAAGTGTCTTCAAGAGAAAATTATCAAGAATTTTAGTACAACATTCAAGCATTAGGCATCATGTCAAGGACTTCATGCATCATGTTTGTTTTTGAGCTAACAATTGTGATGTAGGATTTTGTGATTCAAGCAAGCATTTAATTCAAGATCTATAAAATTCAAGAAAGAGTCAAGATCTACATCCATTGGATCCATTACATACATACTTTTAGCACTTCATTGATAGGGTTTGGTAATTTGCAACATCTTATTTTTTTCATTCATCATTCTCCATTACTATTTCATTCTATTTCAAGGTTTGATTACCAAAATGGGGTTTGACCAAGGAAAACCCCTATCCACTAACCTAACAACATTTTACCCTCTCCTTTGTGTGTGATTTGTAGGTCTAGGTTGCATATTTCCTAAGGAGAAAGATTGGAGAAAAGTTGTCAAATAATTCAAAGTTGTCAAAGTTGTCATTAATCCTTGTAGAACATTGGAGAACACCTAAAGGTTGCAAATCAGGGTTTCAGATCCAGAAATCAATCAGGAAGGAAGAGTAGATAGAGAAGAGCAGGATTAGACTTTGAAGCTTTGGAAAACCCTAACTAAATTGATTTTCCACTTTTGGAAAATGAGTTCCAGTTCTAGTCAAAATTCATATTTTTGTAGATTCAAATACCCATTTGGCAGATTCCTATTCCCGCACAAAAACCTAGATTTTGGACTGATTCTCCCAACTTGGTGAATGAGTCCCACTCATTAGTAAAGGAATATTTTCTAGTGTTTCATACCTCCATACATCCATTTCCAAATTTCTAGGTGCACACATTCTTTTCTGTAGATTTTTGTGTGATTTCACTCACTTTTCTAGGTTATTTTATAGGTCATTGCATTGAATTAGGGTTTAGTGTTGCATCTTGCATTTCATTAGTATTTCCAATTTTTTACTTGGTGGTGAACCCCATTTTAGTTAGCATTCAACACCTAGGACAACCCTCTTGCAAGATCTCTTTCTCCTTTGCATTTAGATCTCAAGGGTTATCCTTGAATGAAATTGGAGAAGTGGATGTGCTCTATGTTGTAATACTATATGATAGAACCCATACCACCTTTTCATCATTTTAGAAATATCAAGCTCTCGAAGGACATCAAACCCAATGACATCACTAAGAAAATGATGCATCACAAGAAGAAAGAAAATCACACAATGAAACACAAGAGTGCCAATGTATGTCCCCACTTTAAAGAAATTGCTACACCATTGTTGTGATAAATTTTATTTAAAGTAGCCAATAAAGAAGACACAAGAGCTTATTTGGAAAGCCCTATGCCAAGTCATATGTTCCCAAATTAAACTATATGATGAAAAAGAGAGGAAGGGGTTGCCCCCAAAAACACATAAGGGGTATATTGATTCAAGGTGAGTATATCTTTTCTACAATTGTTATTATATAGCTTGGAAATGTCATCATTCCCCAAATACTCATAGAATAGGAAGAATGACACATAGAGAGTGAAAAAAAGAAAAAGCTTCTGGTTCAACATGAAAGAGACCTAAATGTCTCGATTCCTTGCATCATTCCTAAAAGGAAAAAAATGAAAACATACATTTTTAGGACATAGAGAAGAATGCAAATACAATTAGAGGAATGCACATAAAGAGAGATACATCAAACAAAATAGTATGAGGAGATCAAATTACACACATGAAATCACACAAAGAACATGCAAAAGAAAATAATGCAAAAGACTAGTAAGGCACATGTGATTCAACCTATAGCAGGTTGTGCACATCCCAATCTTGCTCAACATATATGGAAGGTGGACAACTAGCCAAAGGGACAAAATCAAGTGTTGACCTAGGACAAGGACCATGTTTAACACTCTTATTAGGAGGATCATCGTTTAAGCTCATGGAAGATGAAAACATTATATTTAACTCATTATGCACTTATTCATCAATATTCACAATTTCATTACCATCATCCAAGTTAATCACAATAGGAGGTCTAATGAAAATATCCATATAATTTTGTTGTTGTTTATGTTGAGGCAAGGATGGAGAGGTATCATGCACCACTTCATACAAGTTTGGATTTTTACTTTCTATGTTGTTTTTTTCTTTTTTCTTTTCTTGTAACAAATCTGTAATATCATGACATCTATGCCTAGGCTCTGTAACATTGTGGTTTATTTTCATTCGATTTTCAAGTTGTGTTTGTGTAGGATTAAGTTTATCAACCATAGGTTTCTTTTCTTCCCTTAAGGGAGGAATGAAAGGAACCATGAGAGGTTCAAAAAATTGTTTAACTTTAGGAGGCACAACAAGATTTGTTTGATTATTTCATGGTCTCTTATATGAAATAGTGGGAGACTTTGTCATAGGCTAGTCTTAGATACTTGGAAGGGATTTTGGTTCAATCATGG
The DNA here is from genome assembly GCA_007258455.2 of Sequoia sempervirens. NCBI lineage: Eukaryota > Viridiplantae > Streptophyta > Pinopsida > Cupressales > Cupressaceae > Sequoia > Sequoia sempervirens. Next base: position 21,137,647 of record VDFB02075321.1, on the reverse strand, counting down.
TCTTTTAAAGGATAGGAATCCAATCATGGGTTGAGGCATATTGATAAGGGAGAATTATGATATGTACTTTTCCTTAAACTTTTGATAAGATTTGAAAAAGAAGTCCTCACAAGGTCTAATAGGTTCAATAGGCTTTGGCCAAAAGAAATCCAATGAAATGTTCCCATGGGAAGACACAAGACTAAAGACACTATGATGCATAGTAAATATCTCATTTCAAAATGGAAGCTTTAAACATTTATAGAAAAATTATGGGACAAAATTCATGGAGTGAAGCCATGGATAGCCTAACTTCACATGAAATTGGTCTAACAATGGGATGATGGTGAATGAGATAATTAATTCTTTCAGTCTAACCTTTAGAGGGAGATTTATCAGGCCAATCCTAGGGAAAAAAACCATTATGCATTTTGATTCATGATTTTTTTTTCATATGTATCTTGATAAAGCTCATGCACAAATAGGAATTATTTAGTGATTATGTTCTCTACCAAGATGAGATCAATTAATATCCCATCAATAGGCTTGTCATTGATTCTTCCAACTATGTAAAGAGGACCATAAAATTCATGTTTAAGTATGTATTATTGTGAGAAAGAAATGTAAAGTGGCATCTTAGTTAGGGGTATGTGTAGGATCATCATGGAAAAAACAGGCCCTTAAGTGGCAAAAAATTAAGAAAAATCAGAGTTAGGCAACTTGACGTAAAAATTTGAATAAGTTATCTATATTATTTCAAAAATATGTAAGAATAAAATATGTAGTAAATTGAATGTAGTTTCTAAACTACTAGGTTTATTTTAAAAAATAAAAAAAATCTATTTGGTGAAAATTTGAAATTTCAATGCAGTAGTACTTAAATATAGAGGAAAAAATAAGAAGTGGGTGTCTATCTGACCACCCTAACCACAATAAAATGATAATAATTTTTTATAAGATTTTAGATATAAATAGAGGACTCATGTCTGGATGTGATGCATATTTTTTTGTAATTTTTCTCCAAGTAAATAATTAATTATGGATTTTTTATTACAACTTTTAAAAAATATAAAAACTGATATGCCTGACCACCTTAACTTGGTCAATACTTCATGAAATTCAATTTTCTTTTTTTTAATCCTATAATATGTGAAGCATAGAATGTGACGCATGTTTCGGATTCAAAAAATGTGATACCGTTTGAAAGCTATAGATGTTTTTCAATCATCCTATCAATCAGGACTTTAGTCATAATTCAAATAGAAAATGAATAATAATTATTTATTAAATTCAAAGTAAAACATAATTTATATTTATGGAAAGCTAAGAATCTCCTTTAAAAACCCTTTTTGTTTCATCAATTTTGGGTAAAAAAAATGTCATCAGCCACATACCCTACAAATACCCATCATATCACCACTTTTTGGCCCATCATGATCCTGTAGATACCCTTAGGCCCTTATGAGGCTTAGCTTCAATGAATGCAATCACACCATCCATAAGGTTGTTCTTGTTGTCTTTCATGTTTTAATCATCTATGTCCACATTCATCACATCATTCTTTGTTTCACTAGCTTTGACAAAGGAGATATTATGATTAGGAATAGGATTGGTAAAGATTTGAAATTTTTTATTAGGAGGATCTACAAACTTATTCCCTTGATCATTAACACCTCCAATAAGGATATGATTAGAATCAATGAGGTCTTGCACAAGATGTTTAATATGCTTGCAATGTTTCATATCATGTACATTTTGTCAATGGAAATGGAAATAGGAATTTGGTCTATAGTTTGAAGGTAAAGGCTTAGTAGGATTAGGAGCTCTAATAGGAGGTAAGGAAATCAAGTTCTTTCCTAAGAGTTGCAACATGGTATTATGAAGGGTATTAGGTAGAGGTGTAAATTATCTATTTCTATTTGGAAAGGCATATGGTTTTTTCAAATTTATAGCAGCCATTTGGGTGTTAGCATTTTGATTGGATTGAGGGGGATTAAGTTGGAGGAAGCCCTTATTTTTTTTCTTGAAAGGTTGGTACTTTTTTTGAGTTGTATATTAGAACTTTTCAGAATGATTAGAGGGATTTTTCACTTCATGAACACTAACCTAATTTTGGTAATCATTAAGGGATATAAAAAATTGTGTGAAGGAAGGGAATCTCATCATATCAAGATTAGTTTGGATTTTATCTTGAAAATTAGAAATAAACATTCTTTGAAGGTCAACATAAAAAATCTTAATGTTTATTTGTGAATAAAGAATTTTATATCATGTTATGAAATCAATAACATTTTCATCATCCTTTTGTTTACACGTCATCTAAGAATGAGCTAGGGTCATCTTAGGATTTGTGGAGATAAATTTTTCCTTCAACATTTTGGTTTTTGATCCTTCTTTTCCACTTTAATGATGGCACCACACCCAAAGGATAAAGATTACTATTGCATAAAGGTGCATAATGCACCATGTAGTGGCTGTGTGAAATTTATATATCATTTTCCTTTCATGCCCAAATCAGAACATGTGTCTACCTAGCAGGGATTTCCACAAAACTATTCTCAAAAAATATTGAAATCACCTACCAGCTTGCCACATCAACCATTTTGTTGGGCGGATCATGTCGTCCATAGATGTATCTATTTTTTGGGAAGAGTTTCTCAGATAGCACAACGAAGTTCTTGCTTTCAGGATCAAAATTTTGGGGTGGCATCATCATTCATCCTAACTAATTAGATTGTGTCTTAAACAACCAATCTATGATTTGATTCTTTTTTGATAACATATCTTCATAGAGCTTCTATAAAATTTGGAGCCATAAATGAGGTGGCTAAAACACTATGAGAAAAGATTTCCATGATCTAATAAAACCCTAGATTGGATTGCAGTCAATCAGATTCAAACACGTAGAAGTTGTTCTTCTCTATGGGTTGTGATGGTGGCTTCTTCTTCTAGTTATAAAAAGGGGTTTGCAGTAGTATAATAAAAGGAATATTTTTTTAAAAAGGAGAGATATAGTTTTCAAGAGTAGGAGGATTTTTATAAAGAATTGTTCACACTCTTTGGAATGTTATATTTGTTGAGACTATTCATCGAATTGGAATCTAACCATTGTTTTTAGTTAATTTATCCTAACAATTAGATCTATTAAGAAGAATTCTTTGGAATTGTGCATTTTATGGCCTTTATCACAAATTTATTTTTCTTATATCATTTATGCTGAGAGTACAGTGTTAAAGCCTTATGTAGATAGTTTGGATGATTATTTTACATGCTACTAGCTTTTATGTTTGATGCTATCTTTCAAAAATTGGATCATGTTCATTATACTCTTTCATTTTCTGTAAAGGATATGCCATTTTTCATATTAAGTTGTAAGGGAGGAAGGATTCTATAAATATATAAATATTCTTATTAATCTCTAGGGTTTCTTATTCCTGTCAGACCTTAATAGATGCTTCACACAAGGATATTTGAATGACCAAACTGTGCTTTCTCTAGCCTTTTCCATTTGTTCTCTTCCCAAAAATGAAGGGTCTATGGCATTTTGTGTCTATTTCATTGGAAGTAAGAAATTTTTTAAGTTTGAAATGTTGTAAAAGCTTTGGTCCATCACCATCTTTATTTTTTTCCCTTCATTTCTCTTTTCCCCTTTACCAAACACAGAAGAGCCGAATTTCTTTAAAAATCCTAGAGGTCATTCAATGAGGCGCAATTCGCTCCCCCATTGGATAAATTTCCCATAAGGTTTTTAGAGAGGCACAAGATTTTATGATCAATAGTTATTTTTTTGGAACACCTAGTGAGACTTTAATTTTCAAAAATATTTTATAAATCAGACTAAGGAGAGAGGCTAGCAATCTCATGCCTAGAATTCAAACGAGTGCATCTTCCAAAGGAAACTTCCAGTACTCCCAGCTACCCATTTCCACCCTTAGGCTAAGACAAGTTACAGGTTCTATATCACTTGTCAAGAGAAATAGAGTAAGAAGTGCTAGCCCATAATCTAGCAGAGGTATGCAAAGTCCATAAAATTTTGGAAGAAAATGTGGCCCTCAAATTACATATTGCATATTTCAAAGGAAAGGATCAGAACTAGTATAGATCATTAACCTCTGACTCCATCCACTCTTGGGATGAACTCGAAGAGAAAATGTTTGAGCACTTCTCATAGAAAAGAGATCACTCCTCCTTGTTGCAACAATTGATTTTTATGAAGAGAGCCCTACAGGAGGCCATGATTGACTTTAACACCAGGTTTCACAAAAGTTGGTTGAGTATTCCTATGACAACCAGGCCTGTAGTGGCTATGGCATTCATGTTCTATCTAAAGGATTTCAATTCAAACATTATAGTCCTAATACAATCAATGGGAGGAGATACCTTTCCTGACACATATAATTTGGTTGTACAGATGAAGAATAGTCTAATTGATGTCAGAAATCTCCCACCATGACCACCAAAGCCTATGTTTATAGAAGTCTCTTTTGGGACCCAAGAGGAAGCACCTCCTAGTACCTCTACTTTGATACCCAACATGTTGATTGCACCACTACCATCCATGTATGTGAGCCAAAAAATTAATGTCAATGATATGAAGAGCCTCATGTGGTCCTTTGTGAATGTGATAGTGCTTATTTGACATCATGTGACACCTTTGAAGCCTCCCATGCAAACCTATCAAGTAGGAATGTCACCTTATCAGCAAAACACATACCAAGGAGCTCCAAAGGGAGGTAACCAATAAGAGGCATACAAAAACTAGATTGTCTTAGTCACCATGCCAGTTCAGACTATCAAGAGAAACTCAAACAAGGATTTGGTCCTAGGTCAGAATAACTTGGCGAAAGATGAGAATGCATGGTGCTTCCCATGTAATGATAACCTTGTGGCCTAAAATTGTCTAAAGAGAAATCCTCAACAAAAGATAGAAGAATAGATAATCCAAGGTGTGTTTTCAAATACAAAATATTATTAGTCTCCTAGAATGGAGAATGCTTGCTTTAGAGGGCAGACATAAGGAATTTACCTAGAGTAGGAGTTGGATATCTCACGAGACCAAGCACTTTTTTCTTGGATGGAGGAGTAAGATCCAGTATTCACAAATAATATTTTGACAACTAGTGCTTCAGAGGTACAATAATATTACAATAAATTATCCAAGAGAAGACTCACTGGAGAGTACATACAAAAATCATAGCCACTATGGCCACAACTACAACAATCTCAACCATAAGTATGAAAAGCTTCAAAGATGCAGTCGACTTAGTATTTGCAAGCTCCACCACTGCCATGGAAGGATATGGCTAAATAATTAAGCCCATCTATGTTGGATTGACCTTTTCGTAAGGAAAAATAAATACTACGATTCAAGCCTAAAGTCCCACTAGTCGGAACACTGAATGTGGTGAAGCAACTAAAAAGGTTTCCCATTAACATGTCTTTGTGGGATGTTATATCAATACCAGAGCAAAAGATCTTTCTCCAAGAAGCATTGGAGAAAGAAGAATAGTCACCATATGTTGATACAATCCCATCGCATAATTAAGATAGAGAAATTGGGGCTGCATAAGATCCCCAACAGTTGGGAGCCATGACATACATGAATGTTGCAGACAATACAAATACAAAAAAGGTAAGAAAAACAAAGCCTACTTCCTTATTTTTAATAGTTATTATGGGAGATAAGATTTTGCATAATAATATGATCAATTCAAGAGCTAGTACTACATTCATTCCAAAACAAGTGGCCAACACCCTAAATCTTAAGTATGAGCCTCTTGAGAAAGGGAACATGTAGTTGGATGAGAAGAAAGTCCTGACTGTCAGCTACATCAAGGATCTTTATTTGACATTATTCTCATGTCCAAGCCAAACTATCACACAATAAGTGGTTATAATGTACATTCCCCCCATGTTTAGAATGTGTCTTTCAAGAGACTTCACAATAAAGCTTTGCGGATATCTATTGCTTGATTGGTCTCATCTGATATTGCAAACAAAAAATGGGGCAAAGATCTAGATACTATCCAAGTCTTTGCACCCTGAACACATAGTAGAAGATGTGGTACTAAGATTTGAAGTAGCACATACCTTCTTTTCAAAAAAGGAGACGTATAATGTAGAGATGTTAGAAGATGAGGATGACACAAGTGATTAGACCCCTAAAGAGGAGGCCCTGCTTAACTAGTTCATCAATTCTGACCCATTCAAAAACTTCCATGCTACTAGGTTAGGCACCTATGTGATCTTTAATAATGACCAAGTCCTCCCAAAAGTGGTCAAGGAATAGGAGAAATTAAGTGGACTGGGTGAAAGCAATTTATGGACACTATATTTCAATGGTGCCAAATGCAAAATTGGTTCTAGAGCCAAAATCCAAATAGTATCTCCAACTAGGTTAAAGACCCTAAGGCTTTCCACTTCTAGTTCCCATGCTCAAATAATGACATGAAATATGAATCTTTGGTCCATGGTTTGACTCTTGCAAAAAGGATGGGCATAAATAGGATAGAAGCATTCAAAGATTTGGATTTGGTTGTAAGTCATGTCCGCAGACAAGAGGCTGCTAAAAATGTGACAATGAGATATTACTAGCACAAAATATGGGACCTGATCGAGGATTTCAAATATTTTAACATACAGGTTATCCCACAAATTTAGAATTTAGTTGTGAATCAAATGGTTTCTATTAGATCACAATTTGACCGAACCCTCGAATCAACCAAAAATCAACATATAGTGCATACCATCATTTGACCATCAATACTCAACAATGATCAAAATTGGAAATTCTTTGAAGATGATGTTCAAATGGCCACCTTTCTACAAAATTCATGGAAATATTTTGATCATTCATGGCTTGAAGCTGGAAGGATTTCTGAAGAACATGTCATTCAATTGAAAAGCAATAAGCTCTCATCAGGCTTGATTTCTCTCGAGAATCTCTTTGACTTCAAGTATGCAAGAAATAGTAAACAAATCACTGCCAATGAAGGATATTATGAAGACATCGATTTCAAAAGAGGAATAAAGCTAAAATTTGGAAGGAACGTCTTGTGGGAAAAAAAGGAAAGGTTGAAAGGATTATGTGCTAAGTATGATGAGGTTGTAGCTTGTACTTGTGATGATCTCAAGGGACAAGATTTGGGCATCTTCCAACATACTATTGACTTAGTCAAAGGCTCAAAAATTTTCTGACAGAAACAAAGGCTGGTTAATCCAAAGGTGGAGGCACTAATGGCACAAGTGCTTATAAAATTGGTTGAGTCAAAGATCAAATTTCTGATCAAGCATTCCACTTGGGTATCCAATCTGATCCTGATCTAAAAGAAAAATGGTGACATATGGCTCTATGTGGACTTTTAGGATTTGAACAAGGCCTCATTAAAGGATCACTACCCTTTACTCTCAATGGAGAAAATTTTATAGAACGTGGCCAGATTAGAGATGCTTTCACTACTCCATGGTTTTTCAAGGTATAACTAGGTTTATGTAAAAGAAGAAGACCAACACAAAATGACATTCGCCACCAAGTTGGGAATGTTTGAATATGAAAAGATGTGCTTCAGATTCTCCAATGTGGGTGCCACTTTTCAATGAGCAATGGATATCACCTTCAAAGGATTGATCAATAAGATCATTCTAATATATCTGGATGACATAACCATTTTCACCAAGTCAAAATATGATCATTTTGATCATCTTAGAATGGTCTTCTAGAAGTGTCAACAATTTAATATTTCCTTAAATCCCAAAAAATCTATTTTTGGCATACCACAAGGCAAGCTACTTGGCTTTGTGGTATTGAAAGAAGGAATAGTCATAGACCCCAAAAGGGTAAAAGCTATAATGAAACTACTGCTACCAGTCAACCAAAAGGGGCTATAGTCCTTTCTAGGAAACATTAACTTCATCAGCTAATGTATTTTAGATTTCATGGGCATTGCGAGACCTATTACACTGATCTTGAAAAAGGGCTTAACATTCAGATGGACTTTCAAAGGAAAGCTCACTTTTAAGTAGATTAAGGAAGCCATCTCTACAACTTCAATATCAACTAACTTAGACTTCTCCAAAGATTTCTTGCTCTATGTTTATAGTGGCCAAAACAAAATATCTTCGATGCTCACTCAGAAGGATTAGGAGGGAAGTGGTGAACATCCCATCACATTTCATTATAGGACTCTCAAGGGATATGAAACTAGGTATAAATTTGTTGAAAATCAATCCTTTGCTATTGTGAAAATATTGAAGAAATTCTAACACCTAGTATCGGCCAATAGAATTACCATCCTTGGTGCTCATCCTAGTGTTAGATAATACATCACCAAGGGTGAGATCACTAAAAAGAGGGCCAACTTGATCACCAAAATCCTAGAATATGGCATAGATATCCAAACGACCAAGCTAGTCTAAGGAAGGGGTCTTTACAAATACCTTGTGTAGGAATTGGGCCCTCAAGTGGAAGAAGAGACCAATTAGGTCTATGTGAACTAGTTCGAGTTCGATGAGTCATGGGTGGATAATTGGACATGATTTATGTAGACTACGAAGTAACCAACCAAAATCCTACCTCACAAATGATGCTACTACCAACTGCAAGGTGCCAGATATGTATTGATAGAGGAGATTCTCTTAAAAAACTATGATGGAGTCCTCCTTTGCCGTATGGACAAGCCACAGGCTAAAATAATTCTAAACCAATTCCACAGCAGCCTTGAGGGTGACCATTTTTCCACCAAGACCACCACCTTGAAATAATGTGAGTGGGCTATTATTGGTCTTCAATGTTCTCCAAGGCCCATCATCTTGTGTGAAAATGTACTCTGCTAATATTTTGTGGGCAAGTGGAAGAAAATTTTCATGCCATTGAGCCCAATCATAACTAAGGAACCCTTTGCACAATGGCATTTGAATTTTATTGGGATGGTCAATCCCATCGATAGAACTAGGAACAAGTGTATACTTATGGTGACCAAATACTTAACAAGATGGATGGAGGTCACCCCTCTAAAGAACGCTATAGAAGAAAAAATATCAATTTTCTTGAGGAATTGGTAGCAAGGTTTGGTTTTCCCAAAACCATAATTTTTGACAATGCATGAGCCTTCATAGGCTCTGAGATGTCAAAATTTTCTCTTAAGCATGGGGTATACATCAAGAATTTTTGCAACTACTACTTGAAGGGAAATAAGATAGCAGAGTTGACTAACAAGAACTTGATTAGATTGATAAAGCACATTGGGTTTGAACACTAGAAGGAATGGAACAAGTGCCTTCAGGTAGCCTTATGGGCTGATAGAATTAGACCTAAGAAAATCTTGAAAACCTCCCCTTATGGATTAGTGTATAAAAAAGAGGTAGTCCTACCCATTTCTATAAAAAATTTAACACTACAACTATTAAAATCTTTCAAAGTTGAGGAGGACAGCAGAATGGAGGTGAGATTTGTAGAGCCTTTAAGCCTTGAGGGAAAAAGAGAAAAGGAATTTGACACCATGATCAGTTTCAATAGATAGTCAAATGTTGGTTTGATAAAAAGGCCTCCAACCCAGATTTTAAGGAGGGGAGTCTTGTGCTAAAGTATGATGAACAAGTTGCAAAACTAGGTCAGCATACAAATTTTGATTCACTATGGAAGGGTCCCTTCTACAGTCATACATGCGAAGAAAGAAATGCATATGAGTTGGAGGACATGAATGGAATTTTTTTGATATATCGATAAATGGTATTCATCTAAAACTATTCAATTAAATCACGTGTAGATTCATTAAAATTTACAGTTATGTACCATATGTAATTTTTTGTAAAATACATTATTTTTTATGAATAAATCCATGAGAGTGAACAAAAAAATAACAAAAACTAATATATCTTATATTCATCAAGAAATATTTACAAGATAGTACACACTTTTGAGCCCAAGGATCTAAGAGAAGCTATCTTTCAAAACCCTAAAAAGATACATTTTCAAAAAATAAAAAGAGGAGGTACCATAAAAATGGTAAAATAATTTTAGCCTCCATTACTTGTATCAGTCAAATTTTTTTTTTCTCTGGGTTTCATCAGTAGGGTAGTAAAGGGGTTATTAGCACATAGGGCATGCAAGCATAGCACAAACCTCAATCCTCAGTACAAAGACTATAGACCAGGAACTCAAAGTGGGTTTTCCACTTGACCCCAAGGAAGTGATCCATGTTTTACATCCACAAAAGGAAGGAAGTTGTAGGTCAGGATAGTAGCCGATGTTGCTCTAGATCCATGGTTCGACAGTTCGTAAGAAAGGGAAGCCAGGGCACTACTTCTACATAATCAACATGCCTCCAAATATTCATGGTGGATGGAATGCCAATGCCAAGAATATCCACTTGGATGACTTCACACAACCCATCCAGGTATGTCAAATCAAACATGGTGTGACAAAGCTCGAGAATCCAAGGCATGGAAATTTTTAAGTCTAGCAACAAAGCCATGAACTTTGAGACAATATAATTCGAATTGCAGCATGATTGGTTCTCATATTTCACATAATATTTCCCGAGCACCCACTTGAATGCCACAATCACGAGGTAGTCATTCTTTCCTATCAGATACTTGATCCTCTCACTGCTAACTTCTCCTACAAAATAATTCTATAGATTTTGGCTCAAGAGTCAAATTGTGGTACCTAGAATAGTCATAATGGCAACAAGAAAGATTATAGACTAGCAAAGGGAAGAAAGTAGTGGAAAGAGCTCACTAACTCAAATTCCAACTCAATGAGTATTTTTGTGAAGTGGATGTTGCTATTTATAGAAAAATGTATGTCGAGGAGGTTGGAAAACTAAAAATATATCCCCCATCATATGGAAACAAAAAATGTATTAAGACAGTAAGAAGCGAAGGGTAAATCATATGGAGAATTTTTAACCAAGCTTTGAGGAATTAATTCGGGTGTTGGGAGTAAATGCTCGCATGTTTCCATTGTCATTGCCAATGCCATCCTACTTACCTATATGAAAGGATGTCTATTAAAGAGCTAAAAATTTCTTAATTAAAAGAAAATTTCTTTTCAAAGTACATTTCCCATCACTTAAAGCACGCTTCCCATCACTCAAAGCTTATCTATCAAAAGGGAAACATAAGGAATGTACTATATACATTCTCATAGTGAAGTTGGAATTTTCGAGGAGTACAAGCCCTATTGAACACATATCACTTTGTTGGTAGTACTTAGTGGGAAATAAGTAATGGAAATTCCTTTACTCCATGTACGTGTGAAAATTGAATGCACCCAAAAATCAAATTGTTTTGTTGTGTTGAAACTCTCAAGAAGCTATTGATTTGAAAGAGGTTTCTATAAAATCCTTCCAAGAACACAACAATGGTGGAAGCATCATCTTATATTCAACATGCAATAATATCGTTTGCAAGTCCAGGTTACACCAACATCTTTGGATAAGCTTTGTATGCTAATGCCCCAGTGCTAGAGGACCAAAGCTTTGCACATACCAAAACCATACATCCAGGTGACCCCGTCAAGGATGAGGTGGTCAAGGATTTCACAAACAATATTTATGATCCAAATTTGCATGTAAACCCTAAGAGCATCAAAGAGGGAGCATTATAGAGAATGCTCACCCATGGTTCAATGGATGGCTTTCCAACACACCTTTGGAATTTTGGTTTGACACAATTCATATTTCCCTTCATGCATCCATGTCTAGAGTTCGTTGATGCATGCATAGACAATATGGATGGAGAAATAGGGGTTAGGTTAAAGGTTACCATCAACATGGTAGCCCTCAAGGATATGCTACACATCATTGAAAATTGGGAAGCTAAGAAATTCTAACATTAGAAAATGAAATATTTCTGGGTAAAAAGGGATAAGAAATTGAAATTCTATATGCATGAAATGAATGAGGAGCCGGATAATAGTCAACTTGTCTCCCCTCTGGCACATAGAAAGTTCAAATCAAATGTGTAGGCTATCTTCTCAATGCTAGCTTTCATTTATGTCCATGAAATTGACGATGAGGTCTACAAGTTCCAAATGTGTTTAGCCTTCATGCTCAAGAAAGAAAGGAGCCAAAAGAATTTTTATTTTGTTAAGACAATCGCAGAGGGAATGCTAGAAAAATTAACAAACTATAACACCGCTTTTGAGTTCAAGTATTCCTCTTTTCTATTACACTTGATTTTACATTAGAACCATAAATTCCTTGGTAGTCATTTTCCACTTAGTAGGTTTGATGTGGGGGGGTTATATAAGCCGGTTTCGGCTTGGATCCATGTGCTTTCTAGAACATGGGATTATTATTCATTTGTTGATTATTTTCTGCAAGTGGTACTCTTGGATTTTTCTCCGTGCCCTCCAAGAAGGTTTTCTCTTGAAGGTTTGGAATGGATGAAAAACCACCAAACCTCAGTGGATTATTTTTAGGAGCAAATTTTTCTTTCATCAGATGTCATGGTTTTAATGCGCAACCTTTTAGGCTTCCTAAATTTGTAATAGATAAGACCCTCTCCTTGGAGGCATGTCATCAAGTAACCATTGTTGACAAAACTTATGGTAGTAGAAGACACAAAAAAGTGCTTTATGTACTTTCCCTTACCATTTCCAAAAGTTAGGTAACACTTGTAAAGCGAGAAGAGCATGTGCTAACTAGCAAGTTGGCTTGCCTAGGCATGTTTCTTATTTGTGATAGATAGAAGTACAATCTTGTTGGGCATCTTCCAACTATCAAACATGAAGAGTGAGAATATTTTGAGTTGAGGAAGAACCTGATTGAAGAGAGAGGATAGGTCTACATTGACCTAGCCTTTATACCATTTATATGACCCCATGGATTGATTTCTATCCTAGGGTGTTGGAGTTTTGAAAAAGCACCTCGATGGGCCAATCCCTCAAAACATAGCTAAAGCAATTGGGATAGTCAAAAAGGAAGAAGGTTGATTTCTAGAGGTACTGATAAGAAACTAAATTCCTAAACACCCTATATGGAGAGGTTAACCTAGATGATGAAAATTCTAATGAGGTCTATGATGCTAAGGAGAGATACAAGAATAGTAATCTTGAATCATATCGGGAGATTAAGCAAGAGAGTGTACCAGTTTCCACCCCTCTGCCTCAAGTTCCCGATGTAAGAAAAAGGAAGGGAAGAGGGTCAAAATACAAAGAATCATAGATCTCAGAATCCACCAACACACTAACAAAGGGTAAGAGGACCTGACGATCTGCCACAACTCCAAAGACCTAGGGTTTGTTAGGATTGCTCACTAGAGAGTCTAAGTCAACTAGTGCAACCTCTAAAAAGAGGAGAAGAGTCCATGAATTAGTTGGACCAAGAACATTGGGTAGAGGAGAAGAAGAGGTGGAATTCGTTCCACCAAGATTTTTAGCTTTGACAATCCAAGTAAGTCTTGTACCTTCCATCCTTCCTTCTACTACATCTTTAGTTATTATTGCCCCCTCATCTATAGAAATAAATCCTCCATCCACTGTTTCTGACATCCTTGTTCTTAATACACTACCGGCCATATTTGAAAATGAGCCCCATGAAGAAGCCTTGAATTCTAAATGCACTGTTCTGCCTTAGCCACAATTGACTCTTTGATTTCCTTCTCAAAGGAATCAATTGTAAACATTGATACACCCATACTACTAGTTTCATCATGCCCGCCTACTTCTAGGAATATTCCTTTTTTTCTACCTACTTCCTGTTGATGATGATTTCACTCGTAGAAAATAGGTCGAATAAAATCTCCATAGACAAGATCACAAAGAGCCTATCCTCCTTGAAAGATATGGGACAAAGACAACCTAAGGGGAAATTTTGCATTACAAGACAAAGATTGGCTTTCGTTAAATCCCAAGTCTCTGATAACCAAGTCATGGTTGCACTAGGGTCACTCTTAGGTAATGATGTGATATTGTTGTTAATCTCAAAGGGACTATGGTTGGTCTTTGAAGATTTTAGATAACATTTTGAATTGAAATGATAAATTCAAACATCATGAAACCAAAATATTTTCCATCACATTTCATGAAATATCATGAATTCTTTTCTATCACTTAAGTAAATTTAGCATTAAGCATTCAACAAATTTATGGAAAATGAAAGATTTTCAAAAAAATTCTTTTCATTCATTTAAATTTTAGAACATTTTCAAATATTAAACATCTATTCTAAAACAAAGTATAAAGAATATTGAAAAATAAAATTTTCTCCTAGTTATTCTCCATGGATGCCTCAAAGAATTAATCAAAACAAAGAAAACTGCTTTATAATTCACCAGATTGCTTCATAGTTACATATAAAATGGTGCCAACTTTTAAAGAGAGGGTTTCATTTATGGACACTGAGTAGGTTCTATATGCACCCTTAAACAACACAATGTATAGTCTTGTTTGGCTGAAAGTGATGATGAGGTCTACAAGTTCCAAATGGGTTTAGCCTTCATGCTCAAGAAAAAAGGGAGCCAAAAGAATTTTTATTTTGTTAAGACAATCGCCGAAGAAATGCTAGAAAAATTAACAAATTATAACACATATTTTGAGTTCATGTATTCCTCTTTTCTACTACACTTGATTTTACATTAGAACCGTAAATTCCTTGGCAGTCGTTTGCCACTTAGTAGGTTTAATCTGGGGGGGTTATATAAGCCGGTTTTGGCCCAGACCCATGTGCTTTCTAGAACATGGGATTATTATTCATTTGTTGATTATTTTTTGCAATTGGTACTCTTGGATTTTTCTCCGTGCCCTCCACAAAGGTTTTCTCTTGAAGGTTTGGAATGGATGAAAAACCACCAGACCTCAGTGGATTATTTTTAGGAGCAATTTTTTCTTTCATCATATGTCATGGTTTTAACGAGGAGCCTTTTAGGCTTCCTAAATTTGTAATAGATAGGACCCTCACCTTAGAGGCATGTCATCAAGCAACCATTGCCGAAAAAAATTATGGTAGTAGAAGACACAAAAAAGTGCTTTACGCACTTTCCCTTACCATTTCCAAAATTTAGGTAACACTTGTAAAGTGGGAAGAGCAAGATGTGCTAACTAGCAAGTTGGCTTGCCTAGGCATGATTCTTATTTGTGATAGATAAAAGTTTAATCTTATTGGGCATCTTCCAACTATCAACCATGAAGAGTGAGAATATTTTGAGTTGAGGAAGAACCTGACCAAGGAGAGGGAATAGTTCTACATTGACCTAGCCTTTATACGATTTATTTGACCCCATGGCTCGATTTCTAGCCTAGGCTGTTGGAGTTTTGAAAAAGCACCTAGATGGGCCAATCCCTCAAAACATAGCTAAAGCATCTAGGATAGTCAATAAGGAAGAAGGTTGATTTCTAGAGGTACTGATAAGAAACTAAATGCCTAAACACCCTATATGGAGAGGTTAAGCTAGATGATGAGCATTCCAATGAGGTCTATGACGCTAAGGATAGATACAAGAATAGTATCCCTGAATCAGATTGGGAGATTAAACAATAGAGTGCACTAGTTTCCACCCCTCTACCTCAAGCACTCAATATAGGAAAAAGGAAGGGAAAAGGGTCAAAATAAAAAGAATCATAGATCTCAGACTCCACCAACACACTAACAAAGGGTAAGAGGACTCGATGATCTGCCACAACTCCAAAGACCTAGGGTTTGTTAGGATTGGTGACTAGAGAGTCTGAGTCAACTAGTGTAGCCTCTAAAAAGAGGAGAAGAGTCTATGAATTAGTTGGACCAGGAACATTGGATAGAGGAGAAGAAGAGGTGGACTTCGTTCCACCAATATTTTTAGCTTTGACAATCCAGGTAAGTCTTTTTCCTACCATCCTTCCTTCTACTACATCTTTAGTTATTATTTCCCCCTCATATATAGAAATAAATCCTCCATCCACTATTTCTGACATCCTCATCCTTAATATACCACTGGTCATATTTGAAAATGAGCCCCATGAAGAAACCCTGAATGCTGAATGTACATCTTCTACCTTAGCCACAATTGAATCTTTGATTTCCTTCTCAAAGGCACCAATTGTAAACATTGATACACCCATACTACCAGTTTCATCATCCCCGCCCACTTCTAGGAATATGCCTCTTTTTCTGCCTACTTCCTGTTGATGATAATTTCACTCATAGAAAATAGGTCAAATAAAATATCCACATACAAGATTGTGAAGAGTGTATCATTCTTGAAAGATATGGAACAAAGACAACCTAAGGGGATTTTTTTCATTACAGGACAAAGATTGGCTTTCGTTCAATCCCAAGTCTCTGATAACCAAGTCGTGGTTGCACTAGGGTCACTCCCAGGTAATGATTTGATATTGTTGTTAATCTCAAAGGGACTATGGTTGGTCTTTGAACATTTTAGATAACATTCCAAATTGAAATGATAAATTCAAACATCATGAAACCAAAATATTTTCCATCACATTTCATGAAATATCATGAATTCTTTGCTATCACTTAAGTAAATTTAGCATTAAGCATTCAAAAAATTTATGGAAAATGAAATATTTTCAACAAAATTATTTTCATTCATTTAAATTTTGGAACATTTTCAAATATTAAAATGGTGCAAGCTTTTAAAGAGAGGGTTTCGTTTATGAACACCGAGTAGGTTCTGTATGCACCCTTAAACAACACAACATATAGTCTTGTTTGGCTGAACTTACAAAACCAACTATAAAAGGTAGTGGTATAGGTAGTTATCCATAAAGCTCTGATATCAATTAATGTCTACGTGCATACAAAGTTTTATATTGGAATGGTTTAGAAAATAGGAAAATAAAACAAAACTTAAAAAAAATTATGCTCCTCCGACATCCACAAATTCTGAACTTAAATAAAAATGAAGCATCCTTTGGCCTTTTATAGAACACAAGGCTTAGATAGGATAAGACAAATACATGAGAGGAAATCTAAGGGAACAATCTCATTAAGGCATGCGGAATATTGTGACCAATAGGAGAAAATCAATTGAAGTCAATGGAAGTCAACTCCAATTAATCATTGAAGCTCTTCAGGTTCTACTTTTTCATCTGGAATCTTCGTCAGGATGATAATTCAAATCATGATAATTTGTAGGGGGTTCCTATACATTTAGAACAAAGAGACCTAGAATTTTCACCCCCACACATTGCTTGGCTCTGGTTATATCACTCTCAAGAATGGGTTCTCCCAAAAATTGGCATTTTCTCCCACTGCATGTGAAGTACCATGTCCCCAACATTCTGGTGGACTCAAAGCCATTTGTATTATCACCTCCTAGAGTGATCGAGATGGAATAAAAATTATTCCTTCCATGATTCAAGTTTTTTTGACCATCCATACCTAAAATTTTTAGCACAATCGATATCTCCTGCAATCAAAAATTCCATATTTTAAATCCCTTTTAAAAATAATACATTATAACATCTCATGTAAATAAAACCATTATTCAAATTTTATTACAAAAATCCCATAATTAACATGCCTTTTTAAAAGCATATCATAAATCCTTATACATATACTGGATCACTGAAATCATTAGACAAATTTAAAATTTCACATTTTATTTCACATTTCAACCTGGTACCTGGTACTTGGTATTTTGCTTTACCCACTTCCTTTCTAGAACCTCAGTTATACCAGAACTCCACTATACCAAACTCCCTTTTACCAAAAAGCTTCATATCAGACTACTTCATACCAGACCAGAGTCTTTCACTTGAACTTCACATTACATTTCTCCTTTTTTGTGTTTCTGGTACCCAGTATCTAGTGCACGAAACACTTACAATACAAATTACTTTCTTATTATCAAATATTTCTCTTCCTTTCTTCACTTCTGGTGATCTTCCAATTAGCTAGCTTCTGTAATAAGAGTTATATTTTTCACTTGGGTACCCTAGTCTTTTCAATCTTGGGGCATGTTGTGAGACCACACAACAACTTGAAATTAAATCACCAGTTGTAAATTAGAACTTATACATATTTTAAAACAATAACTTTCTACGTTTAACTAGATTCTAGTATAAAAAAGGTAAAACTCCAATGGAAACATTTGTGTGTTCTCTGATTAATTGTAGTTTTCAAATTTTAGTAAAGAGAATTAGTTCATTAATATTTTACTACATAATACAGTAATCATCCAAAGCCAACTAGGGATAGATCCTTGTTGCTAGTCAAGAATCCATAGTCATGACAAGGTTATCTCCATAATTCCCCCAAACATAGCTCTACTACCAGTCAGGCATCCATAGCCCCAGTAGAGTTATTTGGATAGCCTAATGAGTTGATATATATATATATATATATATATATATATTGATATAGCAATGAGAGCTCATTTTTCACTTTTGATATTGCAATAATAACTCTTTTATCAACTTGCATGCATTGAAGCACTGCTATTATGTTGGGAATTATAGTGCTAGTGAAGGTTACTTTTTGATTTTTCATTCAATGTAAATCCATTCATCAATTCACTAATTTCCAAAAAAATATTTAATGATTCCTTGTAGGTGTGTGTTTCCAGCTAAATTTCACTAATTTATGCCAAATAGTAGCTAATTGTAGCTCGCTATATGTTAAAAAATATGCATAAATTAAAATTTAGCAATAGACAACATAATCACCAAATTTAAATATAAATTTAGAAACATTAGTTACCACCCTTTTGATTAAAATTATGGAAACTACTAAATTTTTTGCTATCTCAACTTGACAACATTGCACTTCATTAATGGATCAAAATGTCATGATTACCTTGAAACATGATCACATTACTTTGTATTAAATCGACATACCTTACTTAGCACGTATTATCTCTTCAACTAATTTGGGTGATGACGTGTACTGCCTTGCCGACTTTGTTTTCCTATGTATCCCACACACATGACACCTCCATAATTAATACGAATCTTTTAAACAATTTGAAATGACCACTATTAATTTTGAAATCTTCAACTTGCTTGATTTGCAATCTCCGTACAACTCAAATTTGAAACAATTTCACTAGACATGTGGAAAGAATTACTTTGATTTAACCTTTAATCCTGAAGATTATTGTTCAGTTGCCACCTCGCATATGATTTCCCAAAAAACAATTACTCAAGGAAACTATGTACCACAACTTTTATTATGGCTCTCTATAAATATGTGCATTTCTTCTCAAATTATCCACACTTCTCTTTTCTTTCTTTTATTTTGTATTTTCTATAAATCTGCTCTGTTTTGTGTCTTTGTATTTGCTTCTTAGCCATGGATACTCCAATTTTCTTAGGTAGTATCACACCACAAAGGATTGAAAATTTCTTCATCCTTAGGACTTCTAGTTTCACTATGCCAAATTTATGCTTAGTCCTTGGGGAAAGATATGCTGTGTCTAGCCACTACTTTCATTTTTACTTTGACATAGCTTCTCACTTTGTAGCATCACTTTTGGACATTGGGCTACTTGTTGAAGATGTTCACACTACTGCCAACTTAATAGTGAATCTCAAATTCTTGGAGAATCTGGATACCATCTTATTTTTTGCACATCTAATCGTTGGGATTCACTCCATGGATGATATTCCTAAATTCCTGGAACATGGGGAAGTGGTTCCACTTCGACCCTTTCTTTTTGATCTCCATATCCAAGACTTTGAAGCTCATCGAGAACTTTCCTACAAAGGGTATTTGGCCTTGATAGAAGAGGCGTCTTAGATTGACTGAATGGCTACTATCGTCCACAACTTTTCTCACTCGCCTTTTAAATCTTTTTTTGATTTTTTGAATGAGGATTTTGATATTTGATGTATATATGTGATATACACACACATATATATTTTGGTATCTTTTAAAAGCATTTGTTACTATTAATGGATTTATTATTTCTCTTTTTTAGTTCAATTTTGCAAAATGTTTGAATTTCACTCTTATGCATAAGATAAATTTAAGCATGATTTTCTAATGCAGAGGCCAGACAAAAGAAAAAGAACAAAACAAGCACAAAGAAACTCTAAAAAACAACTAAAAAACTAAACTAAACTAACTACCCTAACTCTAACAAAACAAAAGATTAACCCTAATAAATCAATTTATTTCAATTTCTACGGCTATTTCCTCTACAGTTTTAGTGAAAATTACAATAGATCTTTCTTTAAATTCTCTTATCAAAATTTTCAATATTCTGCTGTAACAATGGAATATCTTGAATTTTCTGCATTTAAACATCATAAATTCAAAAGTGTACTTACCCAAAATTTGGCTCAAATGTATGAAAATGATCTCATTAGAGACTGATTGCACACATTTCGTTTGATGCAACAATACTATACCTTCTCTTAGCCTTGGTCCATTTCCATGAATGACTACATTTATTTCTCTATTTCCTTCTCTTCTAAAAATCTTCATATCTTTGGCCCTGTCTTCACTTCGCATTTTGTTAGACCAAGATATATCACTATTTATATCACTATCAAAAAGAGAAAAGTAATAAAATTGATATTTTGTATCTTGTATAAAATTAGGAAAATGTCTTTTTATAGATGGTGAATTCCCATCTTGAAGCACAATACATACGTTTCTCGCTCGATTTTCTCGCTCCATCTCGTTATCCACATTTTCCACGTATATAGGGAATGATGATTCATCAATGTCTCTCCCTCGTTTGTGATGAAATATCTCTGTATCTCGACATTCTCACCTATTTTCCTGCAAAGCATTAGAATTTTCTTTATAATAATCATAGTTTTCTAACTGTTTTGACATATCGGTTAACTTTTTAATATTTCCAACTCCACTAGGAAAAAACATTTTTCTCATTAATAATCCCTTTCTTTTAGTAGTTAAAACTTCTTCTGTTAACGAAATTGCTCCACTTATAGCCAAATTTACCCTAGTTAAAAAAATTTCACACTCAAGTTCACTGTGATTAGTTGTATCATGAACTCTACACTCAGTGACTCTCCCAAAAGAAAACAAACTCAAAGGATGCAGTTTCTGATTAAATATTTTACAAAGTTTTCCAACTTCCACAATGAAAACTAGCTTGCATTCAATTTCTCATTTACAAGCTTCTTTCCAAACTTAGAATTAACATTTCAAAGCATAATTCTCCAATTCCAAAGGATGAAACCTAAAATATAAAAGAAACACCCTCCTTCTAGCGTTGGTTCCTATTGACGATGATTTCATTTGCAAAAAATAGGTTGAATAAAATCTCCATACACAAGACCACAAAGAGCCTATCCTTCTTGAAAGATATGGAACAAAGATAACCTAAGGGGAAATTCTACATTATAGGACAAAGATTAGCTTTCGTTCAATATCAAGTCAACAATAACCAGGTCATGGTTGCACTATGGTCACTCTTGGGTAATGATGTGATATTGTTGTTAATCTCAAAGGGACTATGGTTGGTCTTTGAAAATTTTAGATAACATTCTGAATTGAAATGATAAATTCAAACATTATGAAACCAAAATATTTTTCATAACATTTCATGAAATATCTTCTTTGCTATCACTTAAGTAAATTTAGCATTAAGCATTCAGCAAATTTATGGAAAACAAAAGATTTTCAACAAAATTCCTTTCATTCATTTAAATTTTGGAACATTTTAAAATATTAAACATCTATTCTAAAACAAAGTTTAAAAATAATGAGAAATAAAAGTTTCTCCTAGTTATTCTCCATGGATGCCCCAAAAAATTAATCAAAATAGAGAAAACTGATTTATACTTCACCAGATTGCTTCACAACTACATATAAAATGATGCAAGATTTTAAAGAGAGAGTTTCGCTTATGGACATCGAGTAGGTTCTATATGCACCCTTAAACAGTGCAACATATAGTCTTGTTTGACTGAACTTACAAAACCAGCTACAAAAGGTACTGAGATAGGTAGCTATCCATAAAGCTTTGATATCAATTAATGTCTACATGCATAAAAAATTTTATGCCAGAATGGTTTAGAAAATAGGAAAAAAGAACAAAACTTAAGAAATTTTATGCTCCTTTGACATCCAGAAATTGTGAACTTAAATAAAAATGAGGCATCCTCTAGCCTTTTATAGAACACAAGGCTCAAATAGGATAAGACAAAAACATGAGAGGAAATCTAAGGGACCAATCTCATTAAGGCACGTGGAATATTTTGACCAATAGGAGAATTTCAATTCAAGTCAATGGAAGTCAACTCCAATTACTCGTTGAAGCTCTCTGGGTTCTACTTTTTCATCTGGAATATTCTCCAGGATGATATTTTGAATCATGATAATGTGTAGGGGGTTCCCATACATTCAAAATGAAAAGGTAGAATTTTTTTCCCCACACGTCGCTTAGCTCTGGTTCTATCACTCTCAAGAATGGGTTCTCCCAAAAATTGGCATTTTCTCCCACCGCATGTGAACTACCGTTATCTCCAACATTCTAGTGGACTCAAAGCCATATGTATTATCACCTCCCAAAGTGATTGAACCAGATTGAAAGTTATTCCTTCCATGATTCAAGTTTTCCTAACCATCTAAAACCATTATTCAAGTGTTAGTACAAAAATACCATAATTAACATGCCTTTTTAAAAGCATATCATAAATCCTTGTACATATACCAGATTATCGAGATCATTAGACAAATTTAAAATTTCACATTTTATTTCACATTTTAACCTGGTACCTGATACCTGGTATTCAGCTTTACCCACTTACTTTCTCGGACCTTGGTTATACCAGAACTCCACTATATCGAACTCCCTTTTATTGAAAAGCTTCATATTAGACTACTTCATACCTCACCAGAGCCTTTCACTTGAACTTCACATTACCTTTCACCTTTTTTGTGTTTCTAGTACCCGATATCTAGTGCACGAAACACTTACAATACAAAGTACTTTCTTATTATTAAAGATTTCTCTTCCTTTCCTCACTTCTGGTGATCTTCCAATTAGATAGCTCCTGCCATAAGAGTTATATTTTTCACTTGGGTCCACAAGTCTTTTCAGTCTTGGGGCATTTTGTGAGACCACACAAGACTTCCCCTTTTACTTTGATGGGTGCCCCTCCTTCTTAGGCCATGTATGACATCCCACCCTTTTCAATGATAACACTTCCTTTTCCTCTCTGCAACCTCAAATGATTGAGGCCTCTCCTTCTGTCACCCTCAATAGTCTCCCCATCGGTGTTTCACTTTCTACATAGAGTATTGAGTCTTCACAGAGCCTCCAAACTCATATTGAAGTAACAAGACTTGCCTGACAAGAAAGAAAGTAGAAGTTGCAGGCAAAGGCCACAATGAATCTAGCTACCCAAAAGTTGGAAACTTTTTTTTTTTATGAAGATAATAAGACACTATTAATCACATCTATGAGGTCACAAACATCAAAGCTAGAAGGAGAAATGCAGTTTGAAGACTATGAAATCCAAGTTGTGGGTTTGAATTTAAGTGAAACTCTTTCTCACGACAAGGTGGTACTGGCCAAAGTAACTCAAAGGTTGTCTATATTGACTATGAGAAACTAGAAAAGAAATTGAAAAAGCCTGAGGAAAAGTTGGTAAACATAAAGGATACAGTGGATAGGCTGAAAGCAGAAATGAAAGTAAAATATTTGGGAATGGCCCACTTAAGAAAGGTATAGGGTCAATAGGGTGAAGCAACTTAGTTTCTCAAAGAAGCCTAGGGTAAAAAGGATCAACTTCGTACCGAGGTAGAAAGATTGAAATACAAGATTGTGATTGAGCATGATAAAAGTGTAGAGCACTGATAGAGGCAAAAGGAGTTGGAAGATGAAGCAACCAAAACAAACAATATATATGATGAGCTAAAAAAGGAGCTGCAAGAGATAGATAAGCAAAAGGATATTATGCAGAGGGAGCTAGCTAGCACCCTATCTTAAGCCTCTAATGATCTTCAGAAGGCCCAAGCAAAAATGGAGAAGGAAAAATAGGAGAATCAAGACGTCAAGTCGATGCTACATATTCACAATGAGGAGCTAGAGAGGCTACTCTCTAAGATTTTAGATGTTGTCTGAGAGAAGAGTCATCCCAATTCCAATAGGAATTGACTGTAATGCGAGGATTTCCTTGAAACTATTCTCACAAATCTTTAAATTTCTCACCTACTTGCCACATCATCCATTTCATCAGGCGGATCATGTCATTTGCAGATGTATCTCTTTTTTGGGCAGAGTTTTTTGGACAACATGGTGGAGTTCTTGCTTTCGGGATTAAAATTATGGGGTGGCATCATCATTCATAATGGTTGATTGGATTGTGTCTTAAATGGCCGATCTAGGATCTGATTGTTTTTTGACAACATATCTTCACAGAGCTTCTATAAAATCTAGAGCCATGAATGAGGTTTCTAAAAATTTATGAGCAAAGATTTCCATGATCTAATTAGACCCTAGATTGGACTATGGTCAATTAGATTCATACACCTAATAGTTTTTCTTCTCTATGGGTTACGATGGTGGCTTCTTCTTTTGGCTATAAAAAGGGGTTTTCAATAGTATAATAAAAGGAACACTTTTTTAAAAAGGAGAGATATAGTTTTCAAGAGTAGGAGGATTATTACAGAGCATTGTTCACACTCTTTGGCATGTTATATTTGTTGATACTATTGATCGAATTGGCATCTGACCTTTTTTCTTAGTTAATTTATCATAAGAATTATATCTATTAAAAAGAAATCTTTGGAATTGTGCATTTTATGGCCTTTATCAATTTTTTTTTCTTATATCATTTATGTTGAGAGTACCATGTTAAAGCCTTACGTAGATATTCTAGAGGATTATTTTACATGCTATTAGCTTTTATATTTGACGCTATCTTTTAGAAATTGTATCATGTTCATTATACTCTTTCATTTTCTGTAAAGGATATGCCATTTTTCATAGTATGCTATTAAGGGAGGATGATTTTATGAATATATAAATATTCTTATTAATCTCTAGGGTTTCTTATTCCTCTCGAACCTTTCTCTGAAGGAGATTTGAGTGACCACATTGTGCTTTCTCTAGCCTTTTCCATTCATTCTCTTCCCAACAATGAAGGGTCTGTGGCATTTTGTGTCTATTTCATCAGGTGTAAGAAATTGTTAAAGTTTGAAATGTTGTAAAATCTTTGGCACATCACCATCTTTATGTTTTTCCCTACATTTATCTTTTCCCCTTTCCTAAACATAAAGAAGAGTAGGATTTCTTTAAAAATCCTGGAGGTCATTTAGTGAGGCACAATTTAGTCCCCCACTCATTGAATTTCCCATAAGGTTGTTCAGAGAGGTGCAAGCTTTTATGATAAACAAGACCCATGTGAATTTGGAAGTGGTTGTAAAAGGAATCAATAAGTTAATTGAATGAACTAGTTGAATTATTCAGCAGGGAGAAAAACCACTCTAAATCAACATCTTTTAGGGATCTAAGAAATAGTTTTTCCAAGAGTTTATCTTCAAAAATGAAGTCACTACATAAGGCTGTGTAAGTGGAAACATGATTAATGGGATATCCTTCCCCATCATATTTCTCAAACCTAGGAAACTTTGTACCTTATTTCATTTGAGTTCTCAATATCTCCAAGGATAAGGGATTGGTTTTGATGTATTGTGAAGGTTTTCCATAGTTTTTTGAGTTGAAGGTGGTGATTTTCTCTTGAAGGATGACATGTTTTGCAAAAGTGTGTTAAGGATTGGATCATTGTTGGTATTGTGAGATGCAGGTGAAAAAGGTGGAGTGGTGTATGTTTTTAGAGGGAAAGTGAATTGTAGATTTGTGGGGGGGGTGGTTGAGTAGATATGAGATTTGAATGCACAAAGGTAGAGGGATTCCCAGTGGAAATACCTAAGGAAGTGTTGAAATTTCTAGTAGGTTGAATGGTTGTGGTAACATGAGTACTAGTGTATGTAGGAATAGAGGTATGGGATACGGAAGGAGGAATTGAATTTCCACCTTGGATTTGAGTGTACCCCAATGCCTAAGCACAACTAGTCATGGTACAGATGTTCTTATCAATAATAAGAGATATAATTCACATAATATCTATTCCATGTTCATATTCAAGCATTTTCCTCACATTATCTAAAGTAGGAATGACACTACTAGCAATGTTTTTAGAATTCACAAAGTTTTGCATTTTTTCTATTTCTTCATTTGATCTTATATTTTCTTGTGGGACATTAGCAATGTAATTCACACTGTTTGTAGGTAGGGAAGTCATTGGAAATGAGGTATGAAGACTATAATCCATAGAGGGTTGATTATCAACACTATTAGTGAAAGAGTTGGAGAACCCAATATCCACGGCGAATAGTGTATCATGAGATGACATGAGTCTTGAACTATGTATCATAGCAATATTGCTAATAGGACACCAAGTTGTAAAGTTCATATGAGTTTCACAAGCTCAATGTAAACCCAAAATGGAAAGAGGGTGAAATGCAATGCAATGACCTAGAATGTAATGTAATTTTTAGATTTTAAAAAAGGAAATTTTGTGATTACTCTATACAAAAAGCTGAAAATGATGTCTTGTAAATGCAATTTTGAAATCACACAATGCACTAACTTTATCAAATGACACTAAATACGATCAATTTCAAGTAACAAAAATTTTGTAAACTAAAATAGAAAACTAAAAACAACAAAGTATAATGTAGAAACATATGTTTTAATGCCTATAAATTTAGGAAATACCCCTGATTAGGCACTCATTCACCCAAGGGTGAATGGGTCCTAGGTTATGGTTTTTTAAAATGTTTTTGCAAATTTTTGAGTTGATTCTAGTGGTTTCCAAATTATAATTTAAAATAGTAAGTTACTATTTGAATTTTATGTTAAATGAAGATTGAATGCTAATACAAAATATGACAAAATGAGAAACTAGGAGACCTAATTTTATGTGCAATTTTTGATTCAATTTTAAATAACAACTGAATGATGATGTAATGCTATGTAAATGATTTACAAAATGACTATTTTTTTTGTATTTTTCAGATTTCAAGAATGCAAATATGAAATCCTAAAAACCCTAAATGAATGCAAACTATTGCAAGCTAAACAACATTAAATGAGACTCAATTCAATGAAATGCAATGCAAATGAATGCAAGATCTAAATCTAGGGTGAAACTGGATTCCAAAATTAGAAAAATGCGATGATCAAATGTTGGCTTCACCAAAATGAAACAAAGAAAAATAGGTTCATTAATAAAAATTAAGGGAAATAGAGTTATGATGGACCTATCTTCCTAAATTTTGTTAGGAAATGAGATCAACACAATGAAAGGACTATAAAACTTGAGGTGAATCAAATGAAAGTGTGAATTTGAAATTTTCCTTTTTGCAAGGATGAGGGTCTTGATTAAACAACATTTTTGGGAGAAAGATTAAAAATAGAAAAATAACTCCAAAATGCAATCTACAACTTGGATCTGTAAGCTTAAAACCAAACTTGATGGAAGCAAAAATGAAATTGTAGATCTGAGAGAGGTAAGAAGGTGTGTACCAGTCACCAAAAGTTCTCTTTTGAAGTTGACTTGAGACTCATTTTCCCAGGGGTGAATGGGTCCTAGTTTATGGTTTTTCTATAGCTTTAAAGAGCCTCTGTAATAGATCTAAATCTCTCAATTTTTCTAATTTTTAGGTTTGAAGTGCCAGAAACAAATTCTATAATGGATTTTTTGTGAGATGACAACTTTGACAACTTTATTTTTTCTCTTCAAGAGATCTTCAAGATATCTTCCAGCTAAATTTGTAAACACACAACAAGGGGGGAATATGTTTTGTTTATGGTGAATGGGGGTTTGCCTTGGTCAAACACCATTTTGGTAATTAAGCCTTGTAATAAAAAAATGAAACATGAAGGAATGATGAATGAACAAAGAAATGTCACAACTCACCAAACCCTTGGATGAACCTTAGAATATAGATTTGCAAATTTCATGAAATTCCTTCAATGGATGTGGATCTTGATCTTGAAACTTATTTTGAAACAATGCCTTGAATTCTTGAATGAATCATGAACCTTGCATCAACATATTATCTCCAATAACATTCTTGATACAAGAATACTTTGACATGACAATTGGATCTTGATTTTTATAATAATTCTTCACTAAATCTACTCTTGAATGCCTTGAAATGCTCTTGAATTCATAAAATTTCTATAGGAACGCTCAATTCAAATTGATAGGTTGATATCTTAGGTGAAACTTAGTGAAAGGACCTTATATTTATAGATATATAATATTAATTTCCAAATTTTCAAATAACACAAGCCGACATGTGAATATAGATTTGAAATCATTAAAATACCACCAAAAACATAATTTAAATTTAGGTCCCATGTCTAAGTGAGTACGCATTCACCCATGGGAAAATGGGTCTTAGGTCACTTACTGTTGGAGCATGAGAAGACTGAGATGGGGGGTGAATCAATGTTTTAATATCAAAAATCAATTCAATTGTTTCCCATAACACATTGTTTATTTTTTTATAATTGGATTTTCAATTACTAGAATGTATTCAAATGTGATAGCCAAGAGAATATACTTGAATAACATGAAATTTCAAATGTTGCAAAGTACATAAATGAAATAGCAATATTGAATTTCATGTGACATGAAAACCATATGAACCAAAACAAATGATTTATGAGTGGAAAACCCTCATAGGGATAAAAAACCACCCAAGAAAATTACCTCACTGGCTTAATAAAATCCCACTAATTATAGAGCCTCACTAGCAAAGCCTCACTAGTTACACAATATGTCTCACTAGCAAAGGAATCTCACTAGTTATAGCCTCACTGGATTTTCAAGTTAGCAATTTCCTCATTGGAAAATAATCTTTTCACATCAAAATGATTCTAACAAACAAAAATGATAGAATATAATCTTTGTTTCATTAAAAACCATTTCTTGTTTGTCTCATTTTGTATTGGAGACTCAGGAACCTATATGTATGTGTATCCACATACAACCAACATTTAAAATGATTTCTCAGTTTTTTAAAATAGATTATTCATCAATGCTTTCACCATAAAAATCATAATGACTCTTTGCAGAGTATAAGTCTCATACATATCAAAAACTTCACATAGTGACTATGCCACTATTTTATATGCATTCAAGAAACATAAAATATTTCATCAAAATTCTACAAGTATAACTGCCTTTTACCAACTGCTATCAACAAGCCTTTCAAGATCATAACTAAAAAACCATCAAGCATCATTATGGTTTCAAATCTGCACATTAACCAACTTCAGATACCCCTTTGATAACTAAATGCATTAAGAACAAAATGCACCTTTGAGATGTTGGCATGCTACCCTAAAAACAAGGTATTAAAACTATATACATTGAACACAATAAACCCTTGAATCATTATGCAACAAAATCCAATAAACTCTTATGTAATGAATAAATATAAGCTTCAAAACCCAAAACCTTGGTCGAAAAAAAAAAAACTCAAAGACCAAGCAATCTATATGCTGATTTTCATACCTTGTAACTCAACATGAAGAACAACAAACTAGCCTTAAAGAATGTGTTACCAACATGATCATTTTCCATAGAAGAAGCTGATAACACTTGGAGTAATTGCTACCAAACAAACACTACTTGGAAACCATTCCTTGAAACTTCCATACCAAAGTCATCATGATGCATCCATAACCTTCGCAAGAGTTTGCGCCCTAATTATTTTCATAATGAAACCAACTTTGTGCGTAGTGAAATGATAAGACAATTAGGGTTATCATTATGTCTTTCCATCATCATGTCTTTCTTTTTTCATGATAACCAAAGTATCTGCCTTAGTTGAATAATATTGCTTCCTCAATGTAAGAAAATCATTAATTCGTTTTTCATTTCAATAATGTATATCCATTATACCCTTTGCAAATAATGATCAAAGCATGATATGATTCAAAAATTTGTGCATAGAATCAAATCAAAGTGCTTGAATTTCCAAATAATTTCCAACACAATGATGAACACCAAAGTAACCTTGTATTTAGCATAGTTTGACATATATGCCAAACATCACTACTAATGCCAATAAGGGTCAAAAAACTCCCCCTTTGGCATTGATCTCAAACACACTTGCACTATCAATGCCATCAAAAAATATTATCACCTTGTACAAAAATATCATAACCAGCTATGCATGTATCATGAAACTAGAAACAATGCATTACCAACTCACCGCACTGTAAGTATACCATTACCATTACCAAAATTGGAACAGACAATGCATTACCAACTCATCGCACTATATGTATACCATTACCATTACCAAAAAACAAACAACAAAGACTTCTCCCCCTTTGAAAATAATGCCAAAGGCCAGGGACAACAAAGTTGGAAGAAGATTGTGTAGAAATCTAAAAGAAAGTGCCAACTAAAGATGCATCTTAATAGTGTAATATCATAAGCACCAATTTCGTAGAAGTACCTAATTGCACCATAAGTACCAACTGTGAAATATAAATACAATGTAACCACTTGTCAAATGTGTATTATTACCAGTAATGTTACCAATGTCAAGAGTAACTTGTCAAGAGCTCAATTTTCAAAGCTTATTTCAAATCACACATGCCACCAAGAATGGAAGATGACAACTATGCATATCACTACCATGCCAAAAGAGTAACATCTAGCATTGAGCATCACCACTAATAATAGATACCCCATGGTAAGAGTTATTATTTCCCTTTTTCCTTGTATGAAAACTCAAAGCATTTTTAAAAAAACATGCATCATAGTCCAAAACATTGTTAGTGGAAAATGTCATTGTAAAAGGATATTTTAACACTGTCATGTCAAAAATTATTAATCTTATTAACCACTAAACCAAGCAAGATAAGTAACTATTGTGAAAAGAATTAGAAAGATAATAAAGAAACAAATTAGATCACTACCCAAAACACCAATAGCATACAATGATTTAGAGAACCAAAAGTGGACAAACTATCACTATTAGTAGCAAGGATACTGACTATCAAGAATAAAACAAGTTGTCAAAGCAAAGAAATGCATCATGAAAATAACCAACCATCATAACCATTGGAAAAGCAATGTGTTATCAAAGAAAAACAAATACTAGTTGTTGAACCTATGTAAATGAACCATGTACCAAGACACCAATTGTATATTCCTCATGAAGTGCACTCCCCCTATGAAGATAAAAATGTGTTGCTTGCAAATTCACTTGAACACCACTAGTCATGAAGCAAATGTTCACCAATATCAAAGCTAATATGCACTACCAAAAAACTATCCAAGTATTCACCATTGAATTCACTATCACCTGAATTCACATCTCACTATTAAAAGTGAAAGGAAAATTTCACAAATGGTCACTCACTATCAGTCCAAGCAAAGTGTTGTTGTGTACTAGCAAATATCTAATCATAAAAAACAAATAATCACTCTACTATTCAATGAAGACAAAGGGAAAAAATAAAGGAAAGATCAGTTCATGAGAAAGCAACATCAATCAAATCAACAACCCAGAGTCAAAAAACTATCAATGAAGTCATGGTATGTCAACAAGATTAAAGTGCCACTGACATCAAGCAGTGTTTCATAGTCTGCAAGGGAGCATTGTGACAAAAAATTGTTATACTAATCCATCAAAACTACACTTTCAAAGCATCAAGAAAATATAGTCATCTTGAGTAGAAAGATGTATATAACAAACATTGGTTAGTTCCACTGATTACTTCAATATAACCATGAATAACATAGACCCAATGCAACATATGTTGGTACATTTGAACTTTTCCTTTACTCTATCAATGCCATACCATTACTATTAGCATAGCATGGTCAAAGTAAGAACTAACAAACACTGAATTAATCATTGATATCACTATTTTTAGTATAGATGGGAACTTAGGAATCAATAATTTATACTCCTTGAACCATAAAGTAATACCATAGACAAGTATGCAAACCCATCCATAGTCCAAGATATCACATTGTGATACATGAGCACTGTCACACCACACAACTCCAAAGAAGCAAAGGAAAAATTCATGGGAATGAAATGTTCACTATAACAAAACAATAGTATTGTGCGCCATATTGAACCATATATTTTTGGCACCAATGCACTTCTCTAGCTCTTCTATGGTTTTTCACCTAAAAGGAGAGAGGTAGGGCAAAAAATTCTAAGGGGTTCATTCAAATTATGTTACTTGTGATGTTATTTAAGCTAAATGAAGTGAACTAAATGCAATTAAGTGATCTATATGACTGATTATGAATGCAAACTAAGATTTAGGCTATGTTGGAAAACACAATATGATATGCAAACAATGAACTAAGAATGAATAAAAAGCAAAACAAAAAGAGAAAGGTTGAATCAGAGTGCACCTGGGGAGGATTTGAGGAATTTGGAATGGTTTGAATGTTGTCTAAAATTACTAAAAATCAACAGTGGGACTCATTCACCCATGGTGGCGAATTAGTCCTACTATTGAAAGCAAGTTTCTGACTATCGGGATCTAGAATATGACAAAACCTAGATTTTTAGTCTTAAGGTGGGACTCATTTTCCACTAGTGGTGAATCAGTCCTCTCCCAAAATTCTAAGAAATTAGGAGACAACTCTGCAACACTAGATCTAGAAATGTCTACTTGTCAGGTTCTCGAAGTCAATTCTATAGGAAACAAGCAAAATACCTTCTCCAAGCTTGAAATATGATTGATTTGACTTGAAGCACCTAGTTGACTTGTTGACCAATCTTCAATCACCTAAATGCTTGTTAAATCTGCATACATAGGTCTACAAACACACATGTAAGAGGGTAAAAGTAGTTGAGGGTTAGCAAATAGGGGTTTGCCTTGGTCAAATCCCACTTTGGTAATCAAACCCTTAATGAAATAATGAAATGAAAGGGAATGATAAACAAATAACATGCAAATGCTAGCAACTTACCAAACCCTTGTTGATGAAAATATGAAGTTGTGTCAATGGATGATCTTGAATGCTTGATTTATGCTTGATTTGATGTTGTAAAGTGCTTGAATTATTGAATGTGATGTGTGAATGTAGTAGATTGAATGCTTGAATGAAGGGGGGGGTTGAAATGGATGTAAAAACGCTTATTTATACATTCTTGTTCCTTAGTAACCCATTAATACCTCACCGTAGGCCGACATCAAGTGATTTTGAATAAAAACTCAAAAGGAAATTTAAAATATTTTGAATTTGGAGCCAAGGGGGACTCATTCATCACCCATGACGAATGGATCCCACCTAGGACCTGAAAATGGGTGTTAGAAATTAAGTCACATTTAATGTTATTTGTTGGTTTTACATTAAAAATGCACTTAATTAAATCTTATAAGGGAATAAAAGGGTCAAATAAAGCATAAGAAAGGTGTAAATAGTGGAGTTGAGCCTAGAGAAGCATGAAATATTGTTACAAGACCTTACAACACTTCAAAATAGGACTTGTTTAGTGATGAAAAGGTGATTTTTATATGAATTGTAATAAATAGAGTCTAGAAGAGGGTAGAAATGTTTTACAACACTTACAACACCTTCACAAGACATCAATATTCAAATTTTAGTACATAAATATGCATGTTCAAGCCACATTACAATATAAAATCAAAGAAAAATGGACCAAACATCATGAAACAAGACCTAAAAGGTCATGAAAATGACAAGGGGCCATTTTTCTATGGCACATTTAGCCCCTACTTTAATAGTGAGAGGATGAACTTGCTTCAAACTCACACTAAAGTAGCCATGAACATCAAGAGGAGGGTTCAAATGCACTTATGTTAGCAAGATGGAATGAAAATGATGAAGAGGGGTGATCAAGCCCCCAGGATAAAGATCCCATGGAAAACTAAGCATAAGAAGAAAGGAACAAACAAGTGTTGAAATGATAGAATCAAATGAAGCTTTGATCGTCTATCCAACTAGTTGTGGATTAGATATAGGTTGATTATGAGAAAAAGAATGTATACTTGCAGTACCCCTCCATTTTTCTTATGTTTTAATGACAGTATGTTTTCACTTTGTTAGACCCTGATACTTTGTTTTGATGTATTTGATTTCTGACTGTAGAGCGATGGTGTATTTATTTTATGATGTGCTGATACACTATTTGGTGGTGATTATTTTTGACATGCTTTATATTAGCATAGATGTTTACTTGAGATGTTATTGCTATATATGTTTATGTTAGATTAATTGATATCTATTTTGTCAGTTCGATGTGATATTGTATTGGTGAGGAGAACGGAGTTGCATCACTCGCTTGTGAGTGCCTTGTGATTTCTGCAATTTTCTATTCATGGTGTGTTTGAATCATGGATTATATACATGTATGTTATATGTTTGATTCCAGGATTGCAGGTACATGACACCGACTTCACCTAGCTTCATAGGTCTGAGCGTGTCCAGGATTAATGGTAATGTTGATTGGGACATAGTAATGAGGTTTTTACTAGTCTAGCCTCAAACCTAGTCACAGTATGTCGTCAGTTTAGGTGTGGTATGTTTGGTTGTCACATATTTGTTTGTCTTGTTATTTGTTATGCAAGGTTTATTTTGTGAATTTAATGTTAGATTAATGTTCTTTATAATTTAGTGCTTATTTAAATTAATTTTAAATATTGTAGATAAAAGCTTCTTATTTTATTTAATTAATTAAATTAGTTTGTTGATGAAATAATTTACTCATTGTGATTAAAGTTATTTTGTTAAATAAGTTAATTAATTGATTAAATTTCTTTTATTGAGAGAATAGATTAAATATTGTTTAAATGCTTTTGTGTGAATGTGAATTTTAAATATGTATAAAAAAATGAAATTAATTTTGAATTTCTAAATTCACTAAAATAGAATAATTTTTTTTAATTGTTAAAAGAAAATATATGTGAGTTTGTTAGAAGATATTTTCTTGATTTTCCATGTGTGTTAGTAAAATTAAATGCAAATTCTTGTTGAGGATTTTCTCAGGGAGAATATTGCCAGAATTGGAAAAGGCAAGAAGGAACTTCATGAAAAAGAAAAGGAATAGAGAATTGCTGGAAAAAAATTTGTGATTTTTTTTGGGTTTTGATTTTAAAATTTTGGAAGAAGATCTGGGATTATTTCTGGTTCAGTAATTTGCATCCTTTTGAAAGTGGAGATTAGAAAAAGGGCTTTGGAAATGTACGCAGTAGGAAAAGCTTTTCTCCAACTGTCAATTCTTCAAACTACAGAAAAATAGGTTTTTTGCTATTTATTTAGTTTTATTGTTGATTTGAAAGATTGCATGTATAAAGAATTAATTTTGTAGAAGTTTTGTTAGATTTGTAGAATAAAATATTTCCTATAGAAGAAAATTTAATTGAAGCTTCTGTTCTTCTCGATAAAATTTTATCCAAAATATTTCTATCGAAAAATTGTTACCTCTTTGTGTAAATTTCGAAACAAAGCTTTATAGTAAAATCAGAGAGCAACACAGAAGGTTTTGTTAAACAATAGAAAATTCTCAAAAGGAAACAAAGGAAATCTTAGTAGATTTATAAATGAAGTTCTTTGTTAAACTTGAGGAAATATAAACCTCTGGGAAGAACTTTGCTAAATATTTACTATAGAAAAGATTTTAGAACTTGGATTGAAAATGAAACCCTCTGTTATTTAAATTGGAAAACTCCGACAAAACAAAAAATTGTGTAAATTGATAAATCTCACAGTTTCCTATAGAAAACCCTCTCTGAGAATATTTGCCTGATTATTATATTTTTTTTTTATTGATTAAAATGTATATATATATGTATACAAATAATATATATACATATAATTATACAAATATACACATGTAATTTTATTGTGATATTATTGTGTGGAAATTTATTTTCAATAAATCGAAAAAATCCTTTTGCTAATTCTTTAAAAATTGCAGGATTAAATTACAGATTTATTTTGTTTGTTTTGTATTTAAACTTTTGGTTTTTTAAAAAAAAAAGTTCATGGGGGAAGGGTTGCGGCTGTCCCCACAGCCTCCACCCCTAAGGGAGGCGACGGTGGGAGCATCATAGAGCTGCCCCACCCACACAAGCCGACGCCCATGAAAGGAGTTGGTAGTTGTGTATGTAACACAGACCCTAAATTCCTTTTAAATTTCATATGCCTTAAATGTGACTTGGTTAATAATTACGATTTACTTTATAAAAAGAAAATATTGGGTTATTAAATTTAGATTTAAATATTATATATATGTATATATATATATATTTATGTAAATAAAAATATATATATATATATATGTAAATATATATATATAGTTGTATATATATATATTAGGAAAATAATTTAGTATTTCAGTAAAATTTCTTTATTAGATGCATGTAAAAGCATGAAATTAACTATTTCTAAAAACAATAAAATTGAAAAAGAAAATTGACATATATATTTATATGAAATTGAGAAAATCAGAAATAGACTAATTGATTCAATTTCTTTTTATTGTTTGAGAAAATAACTATAAACAAGTTGATTAACTTTCATGCTATATGTTATTGATTTGATTGGATTTAGTAAATCCCAATGTTAGATTTTTATTATGCTTGAATTGCTTTAAATTTTTATTACTCTTATTGGGCATATTGGGGATTATACGAGTTAATAAGTCTTCCAGATATAGTTTCTTCATGAGGGAGTTGTATTAATGATGATTCCATATTTTTGTTAATTAGGGTAGTGCACATAGTTTTATTCAGATTACACACTTTATTTTTATGAACAAGTTGTGATAGCTATTGTTATATTGTTGTTTATTTGATGGTTGGTTTATGTGCACCTTGTCTACCCTTGGTTAGTGGAATTAGTTTCCTTGTGTTATTATTAGGGGATTGGCTCTTTATGAGGGTCGACACACAAAGTGGTTCCAGGGTTACCCATGTAGAGTTAGCTAATCATTGAAAACTAAATCAACATATTAGGTAGTCTAAAACCTTTAACTAGATTAATTAAGCCTCACTCATGTACTCAATGGTTAGTTCAGACTTGGGGATGAGTTGAGAAGGCCTAGAATGGAAAAATCAATATCTAGTCATTATGAAAGACATTCAATTCCACAACAGATTGCATGTGGGGCCGGGTTTCATAAGAGGTTACCAGGGTAACCCAAGATGGGGGTTGGAACCTAGGAAGATTCTCCTGGGTAACCTATGCAGCATTGTGATGACACTCCACCTATAATAACATTATCCTTGTGAACTTAGTGTATTTGATCCTTCAGTTCTGGAAGAAATGTAACCATTAAGTTAAGTTTGTACTTATATAGTTTTGTCTATGGTTTCACTTGTGTCTAGGGTTTGTAGGTTATGTCTAGGGAACCTTTTTACTATCTCCTAGCATGGGGGGTGGGCCTACAGGTACCAATTGGTTGGGTGGAACGTGCACCTTACACCATTGGGTCCCTAGTTCTTGTTCATGCAAACAAGTACTTCTTGGATGGAGAGCTCATGTGTGAAAATGTACTTTCTTATTTGTATTAGTGGAAACCTTATTTTTGTATCAATCCTCAATTGTAATTGAGTAGAAGTTTTGTAATATGTAATTGTACACTTTTGTATGACCTACCTCATTTGGAAATGAGTATTGTAAATGTTACTATAAATGCAATGTAAGAAAGAATCATATTTGTTCTTTATATCTTTAATGATGTAATTTAATTGTTAATGAATGTATGATCTTAAGTTTATGAGAATCAAATACATGCTATGTTTAGTTACTTATGTTAATTATGGGATTTACATGTAGTGTGTCATCACGTATCTTAGGGAATGTTTGCATTAGTGAAGTTCATGTTTACACTTTAAAATTTTTTTTATTACACTATCGTAGTCATTGCAGCATTCTTTAGGTTACGAGGCGGGGCATTTCAGATTGGTATTAGAGAAAAGGTTCTAACACTGGATGCTTTGGGTAATTGTGAGCCCATTAGGTTGTCCTAGATGTTAGACTATGTAGTATTGGTTTTTGTTAGCCTTGTCTATGTTTTATCTGAGACTTTTTTTTATTTTTGTGTAGGATCATGCCTAGATGTTGTGGTAGAGGTCGTGGTAGAGGTCAAGGTGGAGGCCGTGGGCTGAGTCCCCAAGTTACTCCCCCTCAGAGCTCCCACGAGAGTGAGCATGTCAAACAGTTGGGTCCTCAGTTGGAACAAATAAGTGGGGAATGGATTTTGATTCAGCCTGAGGTTGAGGGAGCACAGTTGCATCCCTTATTAGAAGAGGTACTTTCCAGACTTGGTCTGAGGTAGGAAGTTGATTAGGAGGTGATTAGGGAACATGATAGATCTTCTAGGAGGATTGTTAGTATTGCAGAGAAAGATAACATAATTGCAGGACATATGAGAGATTTTTTGAGGGCACGCCCTCCTACATTTGATGGCACAGGTGGTGGTCTAAAAGCAGAGACCTAGTTATTAGACTTGGGAAGATGTTTTGCTATGCACCCATATGGTAGCAATACCTAAGCTAGATGCACCATCATGCATCTGAGAGGTTTTTCCTCTACTTGGTGGAATTTGGAGCAGAACAAGCTCCATCTGGAGATTGGGTCAGTTTCTTGGGAAATGTTCTTAGAAATATTTAGAGAATGATTCCTATCCAAGCATTGGAGGAAATGATGAGCTGATGAGTTTCACGATTTACATTAGATGGCTTTATCTGTTGAGCACTATGAGCATAGATTTTATCAGCTCAAACAATATGTAGGAATTGGTGATGATGAGGTGATGTTGGTGTAGTATTTCATCAGGGGTTTGAATGCCTGTATTAGTGGAGGAGTTAGAGTCTTCGAACTAAAGACTATGGAGGTTGCAATGGAGAAAGCACATATTTTGGAGGAGAATCTAATTGTGGCATTGGGTGGACATACAAGTGTCTAGATAGGTAGTGCACCTATAGTAGGTTTTGGTCCATGAGGTGGTTAGATACAGACAGGAGGTTCCTCTAGGAACCAACAAACACCCACTAAGGGTGGATAGTAGCAACAACAGTGTAATCCACAGAAGAATAATAATACTCAGCCTCAGCAGGGTAACAGTTTTCAATCTCAACATGGTGGTGGTTGGTTTTAGAATGAGAGAGATCAGAGTTGGTAGCAAGTTCAATGTGATCATTTTAATCAGCTTGCATAGAGTTCTTAGTCTACAGTTAGTGAAGGTAGTTTTCTACAGTCTAGTGTACCTCTAGGTGATAGAGGATTCAAAAGGAGTATAGAATTTTTTACTTGTGGTCAACAGGGTCACATTGCTCATTAGTGTCCTTAGAAGGGCACTTCTGGGTTCAGTTAGAGACTGATGGCTTCATAGTCAATAGTAGGAGATCCAAACATATCACATAGGGTGTTTATCATGGTGGATAACCACCAAGTCGAGCACCAAGTTGCAGTTAGAGAGGTTTCTGGTGGAGGACTGGCATTGTTCTTTGGAAACCATGCATGTCCTTCAATGTCGGGAGTTGATCCTCAGGGGTCAAGACGTTGACCGGGTGTAGATCCAGTGGGATCCTAATGTCGAGTCTTCTATTTATTGGGAGGACATATTCTAGATGTGTGTGTTATCTGTTTTCTATTTGAAGGCTTCCTAGAGTAAGCTTTATCCTAGGGGGGAGGATGTAGTACCCCTCCATTTTTCTTATGTTTTACGGACAATATGTTTTCAATTTGTTAAACCTTGATACTTTGTTTTGATGTATTTGATTGCTGACAATAGTGCGATGGTGTATTTATTTTATGATGTGATGATACACTATTTGGTGGTGATTATTTTTGACATGCTTTATGTTTGCATAGATGTTTACTTGAGATGTTATTGCTATATATGTTTATGTTAGATTAACTGATATCTATTTTGTCAGTTTGATGTGATATTGTATTGGTGAGGAGAATAGAGTTGCATCACTTGCTTGCGAGTGCCCTGTGATTTCCCCAATTTTCTATTCATGGTGTGTTTGAATCATGGATTATATACATGTATGCTATATGTCTAATTGCAGGATTGTAGGTACTTGACACCGACTCCATCTGGCTTCATAGGTCTGAGCATGTCTAGGCTCAACATTAATGTTGATTGGGAGATAGTAATGAGGTTTTTCTTGGTCTAGCCTCAAACCTAGTTATAGTATGTCGTCAGTTTAGGTGTGGTATGTTTGATTGTCACATCTTTGTTTATCTTGTTATTTGTTATGCAAGGTTTATTTTGTGAATTTAATGTTAGATTAATGTACTTTATAATTTAGTGCTTATTTAAATTAATTTTAAATATTGTAGATAAAAGCTTCTTATTTTATTTAATTAATTAAATTAGTTTGTTGGTAAAATAATTTAGTCATTGTGATTAAAGTTATTTTGTTAAATAAATTAATTAATTGATTAAATTTCTTTTATTGAGAGAATAGATTAAATATTGTTTAAATGCTTTTGTGTGAATGTGAATTTTAAATATGTATAAAAAAATGAACTTAATTTTGAATTTCTAAATTCAATAAAATAGATTTTTTTTTATAATTATTAAAAGAAAATATCCGTGAGTTTGTTAGAAGATATTTTCTTGATTTTCCATGTGTGCTAGTAAAATTAAATGCAAATTCTTGTTGAGGATTGTCTCAGAGAGAATATTGCTAAAATTGGAAAAGGCAAGAAGGCACTTCACGAAAAAGAAAAGGAACAGAGAATTGCTGGAAAAAAAATTGTGATTGTTTTTGGGTTTTGATTTTAAAATTTTGGAAGAAGATCTGGAATTATTTCTGGTTCAATAATTTGCATCCTTTTGAAAGTGGATATTGGAAAAAGGGCCTTGGAAATTGTACACAACAGGAAAAGCTTTTCTCCAACTGTCAATTCTTCAAACTACAGAAAAATAGGTTCTTTGTTGTTTATTTAGTTTTATTGTTGATTTGAAAGATTTCTTATATAAATAATTAATTTTGTACAAGTTTTGTTAGATTTGTAGAATAAAATATTGCCTGTAGAAGAAAATTTAATTGAAACTTATGTTCTCGGTAAAATTTTATTGAAAATATTTCTGTAGAAAATTTGTTACCTCTTTGTGTAAATTTTGAAACAAAGCTTTATAGTAAAATCAGAGAGCAACACAAAAGGTTTTTTTAAACAATAGAAAATTCTCAAAAGGAAACAGAAGAAATCTTAGTAGATTTATAAATGAAGTTCTCTGTTAAACTTGAGGAAACAAAAACCTCTGGGAAGAACTTTGCTAAATATTTAGTGTAGAAAATATTTTAGAACTTGGATTGAAAATGAAACCCTCTATTATTGAAATTGGAAATCTCTGACAAAAAAAGCAAAATTGTGTAAATTGATAAATCTCACAGTTTGCTGTAGAAACCCTCTCTGAGAATATTTGCCTGATTATTATATTTTTGTTTATTGATTAAAATGTATATATATATTTATATATATATGTATATAAATAATATATATACATATACTTATACAAATATACACATGTAATTTTATTGTGATATTATTGTATGGAAATTTATTTTCAATAAATCAAAAAGAACAATACGTGAATTCTTTAAAAATCGCAGGATTAAATTACAGATTTATTTTGTTTGTTTTGTATTTAAAATTTTGGTTTTTTTTTTTTTAAACCATGGGGGAAGGGCTGTGGCTATCCCGAAAGCCGCCGCCCCCACCCACACAGGCTGATGCCCATGAAAGGAGTCGATGGCTGTGTATGTAACAAACCCTAAATTCCTTTTAAATTTCATTCGCCTTAAATGTGACCTGGTTAATACTTACAATTTACTTTATAAAAAGCAAATCTTGGGTTATTAAATTTGGATTTTAAATATATATTATATATATATAGTTGTATAAATATATATATAGTAATATAAATATATATATATAGTTTTATAAATATATATATATAGTTTTATATATATATATATAGTATTAGGAAAATAATTTAGTATTTAAGTAAGATTTCTTTATTAGATGCATGTAAAAGCATGAAATTAACTATTTCTAAAAACAATAAAATTGATATATATTTTTATATGAAATTGAGAAAATCAGAAATAGACTAATTGATTCAATTTCTTTTTATTGTTTGAGAAAAGAACTATAAACAAGTTGATTAACTTTCATGCTATATGTTATTGATTTGATTGGATTTAGTAAATCCTAATGTTAGATTTTTATTATGCTTGAATTGCTTTAAATTTTTATTACTCTTATTGGGCATATTGGGGATTATATGAGTTAATAAGTCTTCCAGATATAGTTTCTTCATGAGGGATTTGTATTAATGATGATTCCATATTTTTGTTAACTAGGGTAGTGCACATAGTTTTATTCAGATTACACACTTTATTTTTATGAACAAGTTGTGATAGCTATTGTTATATTGTTGTTTATTTGATGGTTGGTTTATGTGCACCTTGTCTACCCCTGGTTAGTGGAATTAGTTTCCTTTTTTTATTATTAGGGGAGTGGCTCTTTATGAGGGCTGGCACACAAAGTGGTGCCAGGGTAACTCATGTAGAGTTAGCTAATCAGTGAAAACTAAATCAACATATTAGGTAGTCTAAAACCATTAACTAGATTAGTTTAACCTCACTCATGGACTCAAGGGCTAGTTCAGACTTGGGGATGAGTTGAGAAGGCATGGAAAGGAAAAATCATTATCTAGTCATTATGAAAGATATTCGATTTCGTAACAAATTTCATGCGGGGCCAGGTTTCGTAAGAGGTTACCAGGGTAACCCAAGATGGGGGCCGGAACCTAGGAAGATTCTCTTGGGTAACCTATGCAACATTGTGATGACACTCCACCTATAATAATAGTATCCTTGTGAACTTAGTGTATTTGATCCTTTAGTTTTGGAAGCAATGTAACCATTAAGTTAAGTTTGTACTTATATAGTTTTGTCTATGTTTTTGCTTGTGTCTAGGGTTTGTAGGTTATGTCTAGGGAACCTTTTTACTATCTCCTAGCATGGGGGTGGGCCTACGGGTACCACTTGGTTGGATGGAACGTGCACCTTACATCATTGGGTCCCTAGTTCTTGTTCGTGGAAATGAGTTTTTCTTGGATGGAGAGCTCGTGTGTGAAAATGTACTTTCTTATTTGTATCAGTGGAAACCTTATTCTTGTATCACTCCTCAATTTTAATCGAGGATAAATTTTGTAGTATGTCATTGTACACTTTTGTATGACCTACCTCATTTGGAAATGAGTATTGTAAATGTTATTATAAATGCAATGTAAGAACGAATCATATTTTTTCTTTATATCTTTAATGATGTAATTTAATAGTTAATGAATGTATGCTCTTAAGTTTATAAGAATTAAATACATGCTATGTTTAGTTACTTATGCTAATTATGGGATTTACATGTAGTTTGTTTTCACGTATCTTAGGGAATGTTTGCATTAGTGAAGTTCATGTTTACACTTTTTAAAAAAAATTATTACACTATCGTAGTCATTGCAACATTCTTTAGGTTACGATGCGGGGCATTACAATACTCACTTTGGGGTGAAAAATCTCATGGTGGTCTGTCAGGTGAAAAGGCCCATAAGGTAAGATACATACACTAGTTGATATGCACTCACAAACACAAAGGTGGTTGTGGGGAAAGTAGTGCCATTAGATGGGTTTCCTGCTCAACCATATCAAAGATATACCTCTTGATAACTTTAACAAGATACCACAAAGGAAAATTTTGGTTTGTGCTTCATGAGACAAGAAAAGCTTTGTATGCTTAGAACTCATGAACAAAGAGCAAGGTACCACAAGCATGCAAGTTGTGTTTTGCAAGGTGGAAAAAATATAAAATGAAAAATATAAAAAGTAAAAATGTAAAAATGTAAAATGCAAAAGTGTAAAATGGAAAAGATGTTCAAAGGAGTCTTGTTAAGTTCATGCAAGGTTAGTCACTTCGGGAACATTGTGTCTAATGTCTCCAAGAGAGGAACAATCAAAGAATAGTATATTCACAACTTAGGGGATGTAGTGTGTCAGATTAGGCCACCAAGAGGAATGTAATATGCTAAGATAGATCACACTTATGATGGAAATCACACCCAATGTCATCCACAAAGTGACAAACACATCATATGAACAAAAATGCTACACTAGGAACCAATAATGCAAATAAATTATGGTAATGTATGCCCCCCACTTTAAAGGAATCGCTACACATCATTCTATGAGGAATTACTTTAAAGTAGCAAAGGAAAGAAGATGCAAGAGGAAAACAAGACATGAGAGCCAACTTGGAAAGCCCTATGCCAAGTCATATGTTTCGAAGTTAGGCTACGTCATGTACATGAAAAGAAAAAGGAGGTTGCCCCCTAGAAAAGAACACA
Source organism: Sequoia sempervirens (assembly GCA_007258455.2). NCBI lineage: Eukaryota > Viridiplantae > Streptophyta > Pinopsida > Cupressales > Cupressaceae > Sequoia > Sequoia sempervirens. The sequence continues at coordinate 21,093,350 of VDFB02075321.1, read as the reverse complement.
CCAAACACATAATGGATATATGGATTTGGGGTCAGTATGTATGTTACTACAATGTTTTTTAAGGAGCTTAAAAATGTCATCATTCCCCAAAGCACATAGAACTGGAAGAATGACACAAAGAGAGTGAAAACAAAAGAAAAACATTTTTTTTTTCGTTCAACATGGAAGAGACATTGTGGTCTCAATGTTTTTCATCATCCCCAAAAGGAAAACACAAGCGAAAATAAAATGAAAAGGTGAAAGAAAAGGGAAAATATTTTGGGTCAACATGAAGGAGACATTTCGGTATGAATGCCTTGCATCATCCCCAAAAGGAAAATGCAAAAAAAGAGTAAAAAAGACAAGGACCTTTTGGGTCAACATGGAAGAGACATAGAGCATCTCAATGCTTTATGTCATCCCCAAAAGTAAAACACAAAAGAAAAAATGAAAAAGACAAAGCATGATATATAGAAGAAGAGAGGTACAAATAGAAGAAGTATATGATGAGAGAGAAACCATTGATATGGGGAACATGATACACACATACAAGCAAACTAAAAGTAAAAGCGAAAGGAAAATAAATGCTAGAAGACTAGTAAGGAGAATGCAATTCAACCATCTAACAATTCATCTACCTCACAATCACGTTCAATATATTGTGAGGGAAATTTACTGTCCAAAGGAAGAATTGCAATCCCCAAACTAGGAGTTGTACCAGGTTCTTCACTTGGTGGAGAGGATTTATCATTTAAGCTCATGGTAGATGAAAATATAGATTTTAAATCATTATGCACTTCATCTCTTTTGGCTATCTTCACATCATCATCATCATCATCATCATCATCATCATCATCATCATCATCATCAAGATTGATGACAATAGGAGGACGAAGGGTGATTTCCAAGGAAGGGTGTATTAAAAGTTGTGGCTATTGGATTAGTTCATTTTGTTGGGAATGTTGGATTGGAATATTTTGTGGTGGGTCAGGAGAAGGAGGATAGTCATCTATTACTTTTTTCAAAGGAAGAGGTTGATTTTCTTTATTTTCATCTATGTGGGATTAACGGGCAAGGAGACGACAACGATGTCTACATTCCCTAGCACCATGATTTATTTTAATTCTATTTTGAATTTGTTGAGGTGTAAGAGTAGATTGAGTCATCATATGTAATTCTAATTTTGAAGGGGGGAGAATAGAAGAAATCGAAGAGGAAGGGTCAATCACTTTCTCTTTAGCTTTATACACTTTTTTTATGTGAGGAGGTATGACAGGATTGGTTTCATTTTCCCTTGGTCATTTAAATGATGGTGGGGAAGTGTCTAAGGGTGGTTGTTCATAAGGTTGTATGGTTTGTTCGATGTCAAAATTAGGTTGAAGCATGGTTTCTTCTATGATAGGAGGAGTGGAAGTTGATGGGGACATGTTACGAAGAGACAATTTGGCTATGAGTTTGCTTTGAACTTTTGATAGGTTATGAAAAAGAAGTCTTTACGGGGGGTGATGGGTTCGATAGGTGTGGGACAAAAGGCTTCCAAGGAAAAATTACCTTTAGATGATAATGGATGAAAGCCACTATAGTGTATGGTAAATATTGCATTGTCATGTGGAAACTTCAAACATTTGTGAACAACTGAAAGGACCGCTTTCATTGAGCACAACCATGGGTGGCCTAGCTGCAAACGAAATTGATTTGATTGTGGAATAATTGAAAATGTTACCTCCAATGTTCAACAAAAACTTGAAAATGATGTCTTTTAGATGCAAAATTGAATTCAAACAATGCACTAATTTTGAAAAATTATGCTTAATATGATCAATTTTAGATAACAAAATTGCAAAAAAATGAAACAACAAACTGAATATAGAAATGGAGAATGTAGAAGTAGTGATTTTAATGCTCACAATTTCAAGAAAATCCCTGATCAAGGACTCATTCACCCATGAGCGAATGGGTTTGACTTTAGGGTTTTTAATATTAATTTGCAGGTTTTTGAGATGATTTTTATGGTTTTCATATTTTGGTTTCAGACAGTGAGCTATAGTTTCAAATTTCTATAAAATGAGGTCTAAATGCAAGTACAAAATTGTGCTAAATGACAAGAAAAAAGACCTAATTTAAGATGCAATTTTAATTAAATTTTGTAATGTGAATGGATGATAATGCAATGCTATGTAAAATCTATGCAAAATGACTAATATTTTTGAATTTTGTAGATTTTAAAGAATGCAAAAATGCAAACCTAAAATGCTAAACAAGATGCAAACTAATACAAGTAAAAAACCCTAAATTAGATGCAAATAAATGAAATGTAATGTAAATGAATGCAAAACATAGATCTACGGCTGAAAATGGACTCCAAATCAGCAAGGTGTGATGATCAAAAGATAGGTTCACTTGTATGAAACAACAAAAAATAGGGTTTTGATGAAAAGTAAAGTGGGGATCACCAAAATGACAATAAGTAGACCTATCTTCCTTTATTTCATTAGGAAATGAGATTCACACAATGAATTAATTATCACCCCTTAGGTGAATCAACTCAAAGTGGGAATCTTTAGATTTCCTTATAACTGAAGGATGGGGGTGAAGGTCAAACAACATTTTGGGGAGAAAAATTTAAAATAGCAAATCAACACCAAAATGCAATCTAACACTTGAAACAAAAATATTAAACTCAATACTAGCATAACTAGAACATAGATTACAAATTTGAGAAGGGAAGAGAATTGTGTACCAGTCACCAAAAGTGTTTTTCATAAGAAAATCTAAGAATCCTTTTCCCATGGGTGAATGGGTTCAAGTGCAGGGTTTTTATGTAGCTTTTAGGATCCTTTGATGTAGATTTGAATCTTCCAATTTTCCCAGGTTTCACAGCCAAAATGTTGCAAATGACTTTAGGATCTTAGTTTTTGTGAGATGACAATAATTTTGACAACTTTTTAAATCTAGTGTACTTTAAAAGGTCTTCAAGTCTTCTTCAACCTAAATTTCCAATCGCATATACAAGAGAGAAAAATGTTTGTTTTTGGTGAATAGGGGTTTGCCTTGGTCAAACCCCATTTTGGTAATAATACCTTAAATTGAAATGAAACATGAAGGAGTGAATGAAGAATGAACAAAGTTATGTTACCACTCAATAAAACCTTGGTAATGGATATCTTAGGAGGTTTTCAACTTTCCTTAAATGGTTGAATTTCATGTGGATAGTGACACTTGAATATTTATTGAAATGATACTTTGAATGTTTGGCTTGATCATGAAACCTACATCACAATGTTGGCTCCAAAAACATGCATGAAGAATTTGACATGATGGATAGATATTGAATGATGAAATAAATCTTTGATATATCTCCTCTTCAATGCCTTTGATTGCTCTTGAAAGTGCTCTTGAAATCTCATGAAATTGCTAGGTGAAACATAGTGAAATAACCTTGTATTTATAGGTATGTATCCTTAATTTCCCAAAATTCAAATATCACAATCTGAAATTGACTTATGGATTTGAAATAACTAAAATACCACCCAAAAATAGTTTAAATTTAGGTCCTAAGGTTTAGGGAGGACCCATTTTCCCATGGGCGAATGGGTCCCAGGTACATAAACCTAGGACACACATTTCTCAATGTAAAGTTTTATGTTTAGGCATTAATTAATGTTGGGTTTCCATTTTAGAAAATGTAATTAAATAGGTTTGTAAATTAATTAAAGGGGAAATTAAGGAATAATTATGCTCAATTAAATTAAGAGGGCCCAAATAAGTGTGTAAATGTAAGGGGTACATTTAACAACACTAAATTAAGGCACTATAAAATAAATTTTTAAATAGGAGGGCCCAAACAAGTGAGAAAATGTAAAGAGTTACATTTTTCTACACTACACTCTTATAAACATATCAAAATGTGTTTCCAATGGAACTCAAGTCTTTTTCTATATTTTGAACATACTTTCCTTGGCATGTTTTTCTCTTTTCAATAAAATATATGCTCAACAATAGTAATGCCTCTTTTAATCACAAGTAAGCATACTTGATAGTAGTTAGAATTTAGTAATTATAACATTATATTTGTTTATTTTCAAATATTTCCTTTGAATTTTTTTTTAATGACCTCCTTGTAACTTGACTAGGTTGTTTGGTATATAATTTTAATTTCTTTATATCAATTACAACTAAGTGACCAATATTTCTCTCACAAAATTTTCACTTAACCTCCTTGATTATATCCATATACATATCTATAGAGGATAGTGATTGTGATAAATTTCAAATATTGAATGATCTATGAGATTCAAAATAATCACTTACAATATGTGGCTGGGCTTCCTCTACTCCTTGATTAGTTGAAAAATGGATCCTATATGGTTTTGGACATAGAACATCACTTTTCTCCAATTAACATTCAAGGATTCACTAGAGATCTCAATAAAATGATAGGAATGGGAGAAAGAGATATACTAAGGGACTATCCTAGGGTATTTTTAGAGATTAATGAGGGGTTCACCAAAAAGCTAGGGTTTGGAAAAAAAAATGAAATGCAAGATCTAATGAAAAAACCTAGTGATGAATGAAACTTGAATGAATGACCTAGAAATGTATATAAATCAGAACAAAAAGTTGTAAAAAAAGAAGTGTGCACCTGGAAAATTGTAGAGGCTTGAATGAAGGTTTGAAATGTTGAATAATCTAAATTTTTAGCCTACTAGGACTCGTTCACCAGCCTGGGTGAATCATTCCTAGATCTGGGTTTCTATGTAGGAACAAGTTTTTGGAAAAAGGGTATTCAAAACTACAAAAAAAAGATTGACTTAAAATGGGACTCATTCATCAGAAGTGGTGAATGAGTCCAATTAGGGTTTTCTAGAGCTTTAAAATGTGAATATTTCCTTCAATATCTACTCTTTTTGTTCCTCTTTGTTTCTGGATCTGAAACCCTAATTTTAGGGTTGTAGGTGACTTTTTGGTGAAGATTACAACCTTGCAAAAGGGGAGACAATTCCAATAACCTTCTCCAAGCTTGTAACCTAATCTTCAATGATCCTTCAAGTCTTAAAAACACCTAGATATGCAATTAATCAAAGAGAGAGAGAGAGCGAGAAAAAGTGTTAATTGTTAGGGAATAGGGGTTTTCCTTGGTCAAATCCCTTGTAGGTAATTAAACCAAATGATGAGACAATGAAATGAAGGCACAAAACATGAAACAAAGAACATGGATCATGGACAATAATACCTGGAATGATGCCTTGTAAATGATGTCTTTTAAATCTGTAATCTAGCATGAAGTGGCCATGAAGGATGTATATCTTGATCTTGAAATGAATGAAGAACAATGCTTGACCTTGGATCTTGGATGCAACATCACAACACTAGCTCAAAAACATGATTGATACTTGATATCCTTGACATGATGATGGATCTTGAATTTATGCAACAATTGATGGAGAATTTTTCTCTTGTATGCCTTAGAAAATATCTTGAATGCTCTCTTGATGATCTTGTAGTATTGAAATTCTTAAATCTTGAGTGCTTGGCTTGATATCATGAATGCTTGATGAAATAATGAATTGAGACCTCATTTATATAGGAAATCCATCTAATACCCTATATATTAGATCCCAAAGGTTGACATACACAAAATTTAAACTTAAAACCCAATTTTTCCTACTCAAAACCTTGAAATTTTTCCAAATGGGACTCATTCGCCAAGTTGGGTGAATGGGTCCCACTTGGATGAGACTCATTCACCCAAAGTGGCGAATGGGTCCCATAGGGCCTATTTTGACTACTAAAGTGTTGAGGATTGTGTAAATTAAGTTTATATGTTGATATTATCAAGTTTTTGATTAAAATATGCCTTGGGATGCATAATATGGGGTCATAGGGGCCCATTAATGATGATATAAAGATCATAAATGCAATAGGGCCTAGAATCCAATGTGAAAGTGTAAATAAATACACTTTATTAGACTAAATTAAGGCCAAATTGGGTCTATTTAGCTTAGATGGTCCCTAAATCCCATATGAATGTGTAAAACACATTACAACACTAGATTAGGTCCACTTTAGTTTATAATCCTCCTAATTTTAATGTGAAGGTGTGAATAAATACACTTCACAACATTAGATTAGGGAAGATTTAAGTTTAATTAGCTTTAAAAGGTCCCAAGACCTAATTTTGATGTGTAAAACACATCACAACACTAGATCAAGGTGACATTAAGTCCAATTTATCATTAACTATTCTTGAATCAAGTGTGAAAATGTATACGATGAAATTTTTTGACACTACATTTATCCCCCAATTTAGTGAGAGGATGAACTTGCTTCAAACTCACACTAAAGTAGACATTCAAGAGGGGTCCAAATGTACCAATGCGGATGAAAAAGGATGGAAAATATAAAAGGAGGCAGGCAAGCCCCTAGAATCTGAGATCCTCCATCAAACCAATATGAGCATAAAAGGAAACACAAGGTGTATAATTTGTAGCAAAAAAAATGCACAAACATACAATGCCAAAGACATAAAGAAGAAAGAAAAGAATAAGATAAGTGGATCCAACTTCGAAAAAAATGCGCTCGCTCTGGGGCCACAAAACTTCACATCATTTGTAGGGTGAGTATCCATAATATGCTCACTCTGGGGCCATGGAACTTTAGGTTGTCTATGGGGTAAGTATCCAAAGAGGGTGAGACACGCGACTAGTATGTACCCACATACACAAGTGGCTAAGGGAAGTCATGCCTTCATTTGACTCCCATAAAATTAGACCAAAGCTATATCTCTTGACAACTTTGATAAGGCACCAAGCAATAATGGTCTTTGAGCTTCATGAGACAAAAAAAAAATTGTATGCTTGGAGTTTGTGAACAAATAATGAACTTCAAGCTTCATGAGGCAAGAAAAACTTTGTATGCTTGGGACTCATGAACAAATAAGATGGCTCCATAGGCATACAAAGTGTGTTATGAAAGGTTACCATATAACCAATGTTGTAAATACAAAACAATGTAAGAAATGTTCAAAGGGATTTTTCTTAGTTCATGTAAGGTCTCTTCTTAGGGAATATTGTGCCTAATGTCTCCAAGAGAGGAAAAGTCAAAAAAATATCAGACTCTTAGAGGAAATCCAACCCAATGGAACCGCTAAGAAAAGGACACATCACAAGAAGAAGGAAAATTGCACAATAAAACATGAGTGTCCATGTATGCCCCCACTTTAAAGCGATTGCTAACAACATCACTGTGAGAAATTTCTTTAAAGTAGAAGACATGAGAGGTTATTCAAAAAACACTATGCCAAGTTGTTACACCCAAATTGTGTAATTACTATTTACTATTACTATGTAGGGTAAATATGAATGTAATGTGAATTCTAGAGATGAATAAATTATCCTCGTACCTTGTTATCAATATGAATGTTATCTCATGGAAAAGTATTGAATTTATGTCAATGGATGGTTATTGAATTATTATTCTAAATTTGGAGATGTATTATGTATATTGCATATTTTGTGAACAACTGACTATCATTTGCATATGTTAGTGGTTGCAAGTAAATGTTCATTCCTCCTGGCAGAGGGGAAGTATCGCTCAAGAGAAGATCTTGGTCGAGTAACCGATAACATAGACTATCTAAGCATACACACACCATAGTAGAATATCAAGTCTAGACATAGAAGTGGGAAGTTGGTAAGTCATCCCTAGTTTGATGTGTTTGCATTAGTAAAGGTCTTATTTACTATCAAGTGCATTATTGGGTGATTTTTATTCTTTTGAGCTTTTGATACCTTCATTATTTTACTGTGCTTGACTATATGGGTGAATGAGTATTGGGATATATGCATATATTTGTATATGTTAGCATATACGTATGATGGATATAATGGGATGCCCATATGAGTATGATGCCATATGTATAATATATGCATATATGTATATAAATGTTTGTTATGATGTTTGTGAGAGTATAATCACGTGATCATGATAATTCAAATTTAGAATGCATCATTCGAATAACATGTTGCTATATAAAATATATATATTTATATATATGTACAAATACACACATACGTGTAAAAGCTTAATAGAGGAGTGTTTATATACATATATATTACTATTGTGCATGAATTTTTACCCGTTAGTATTCATTTGTATACCTAATGAGTACATACTTGATTGACTTGGGATATATATATATATATATATATATATATATATATATATATATATATATATATATATATATATTAGTACATATATACACATATACATATATACATACAGGATAGCATTAATGTTATTTATTGACATGCATATATATAGGTGCATATATGAAGGTATATATTTATCACCATATGATGCTATTATGTGTATGTGCTTAAATGGTGCAATTACATGTATGTTTATATATATAAGATATACATAAATACGAGTAGACATATGTATATGTGATTAGAGGGGAGTATATATTTATACATATATATATGTATATATATATGTATATATGTATGTATATACAGACATATATACATATATATATGTATATATACACACATATATATATTTATATATATAGTTAATGTTATATATATAAATCAGTATGATTTCTATTACTTTGTGAATGATTATATGTTTGTATTCTTTTATATTCATACTTGCTTTTCATGATGTAAGTATATATATTATTATAAATATACATATATGAGATATTTGTATATATGTATACGTACATTCATAAATATATATTTAAATATGATTGTATATACTTTAGGATTGACTTAAATCTAAACGTATAGAGGCCAATCTAATGCATGATCATGGGTCGATTTGTATGAAATTTATACAAACCTTGTGAAGGCTGAATTTATTCATATATTGGCATTAAAGAAAGAAGGATCGGATTTCATGCAATGTATAAACCACTCCTATTTGGATTGTTCAGCCTTAGACAATAGGATAGCTTAGCTTATAAGGAAGTGATGGAAACAGGTATTGAGTCTACTACTTTAAGGAATAAAAGTGTTATATTTAGTAGAAGTTGAGTTATAAAGGATAATTATAGTTGATAAGGACTATGATATTGGAGGGTGATAATTGTAAGAATTGGCTATGAAGGTAGCCATCCAAGATCTAGAGGCCTAATAGAAAGCACAAGCATAAGAGAGATAGAGACAAGATGACAAGAATAAACTGTATTCTGTCAATAGAATAGAATGTAATGAGCTAATAGTACATAGGAGACCCCTTGGATATATAGCCAAGGTGAGAACATAGAAGGGAATAATATTATGACAAGTGTCATAATCTTATGACATGAGACAACTATGAAAAGTTATCACTCCACCTAAAGTGGAAAGGTGATAATGTGATAATCACCACAAAAGGTGGATCTCCCACAAAAGGTGGAGAGATAATCACATGATGTGTCCACAAAAGGTGGAAGTGATGAGGTATGAGATGTCAAGTCCACAAAAGGTGGAAAATCTCCAACAACCTCCTATGTGGTCCCTAAGTAAACTTAACTAAGGTGTAATCAAGACCTAGGACAAGGTACAAGACATTTAATTACACCAACACCCCCCCTTAAGTGCAACTTAGGGAGAATGTACACAAAGGTAAAGAATGCAAGATGGGTCTCGGCTACAAGGCCATGTTACGTACCCATGTACAAATGCAATGCAATCTCTCATAAAGCGGAGAAAGGGAGAAAACCACGTGGGAAAAAACTCCCCCACAAAAGAGAGATGAAACAAAAACTAAAAAAAGATGAGAAGGAAAAACCTCAAGTGAGGAAAAAGCCCCCCCATAAGAGAGAATGAAGAAGTCAAGTGACCTCCTCAGAAGAAACATCCCGCACCCCCAAGAGAGCTCACAAATGATGGTAGATACTCTCAGTGAAGGGTTTGGTGAAGATATCTGCAACCTGCTCTGCTGTAGGACAATACTACAAATCGATGACCTGCTTCTGTATCAACTCCTGAATTTAGTGCATATGAATCTCTATGTGTTTGGTTCTCTGATGGTGAACCAGATTCTTCGAGATCTAGATGGCACTCTAATTGTCACAATGAATGACTGTAGGATGAGGAATAGTGAATCCAAACTCAGTGAAAATATTCTGAAGCCAAATAGCCTCAGTAGTGGCATTAACAGCCCCTCGATACTCAGTCTCAGTCGAAGAAAGAGCAATAGCATGCTGCTTCTTACTCTGCCAACAAATGGGGCCAGAACCAAGATGAAAACTGTAGCCGGAAGTGGACTTATGATCATCAATATCGCCAGCCCAATTAGAATTTGTATATCCCACCAAGGTAAGTCCTGTACCTGCTGCATAATGAATCCCATGATGATGTGTACCTTGGATGTAATGCAAGATTTGTTTGGTAGCTTTCCAATGAAGCTCATGTGGTTCCTACATAAAGCGTGAAACCATGCCAACTGCAAAGGAGATATCAAGGCGTGTGTGAGTCAAGTAGATGAGACTCCCAACAAGCTGACGATATAAAGTGGCATCAACAAGTGGAGTAGAACACTTAGCCTCAAGCTTGACTCCTAAAAGAAAGGGAGTCATTGCAGGTTTACAATCAGCCATGTGAAATCGAGCTAGAAGATCAAGAGCATACTTGGGCTGAGAAAGAGAAATCCCAGAAGTTGACTGTGTGATCTCAATCCCAAGAAAATAGTGCAAAAGTCCCAAGTCGGTCATAGCAAATCTATCCTGCAAAGCAGATTTGACACTGCCAATGATGGATGAGGTACTCCCTGTAATGATCAAATCATCAACATAGAGCACAAGTAGCAAGTGAGAATCATCCTGTTTCAGAATGTAGACATTCGGATCGGAATGACACCTTGTGAATTCTGTTGAGAGAAGAAAGGAATCCATCTTGGCATACCAAGCCCTAGGGACTTGCTTGAGGCCATAGATAGACTTCCTCAATCTACAAACCAATGAAGAATCCTGCATGAATCCATGTGGTTGCTCCATGTAAATCTCCTCATGAAGATCCCTGTGAAGAAATGCACTCTTCACATCCATCTGATGTACAACCCAACCATGATTTGCAACAATAGCGAGTGTCAAGCGAATGGACTTCATCTTAGCAACAGGTGCAAAGGTCTCAGTATAGTCAACACCTGGAACCTGTGAGAAACCTTTTGCCACAAGCCGAGCTTTGTATTTATCCACACTTCCATCCGCTGCATACTTAGTCTGATAGATCCACTTACATCGAACCATCTTTCTTCCCTTAGGAAGAGGAACTAAATCCCATGTGTTGTTTCTCATCAAGGAACTATAATCTTCCTCCATTGCTGAATCCCATTTAGGAATGCCCAAAGCTTCCTTAAAGGATTGTGGATCTGAAGCACTAGCAATATAAGCATGTGGAAAATTCTGATGTTATGACCGAGTCCTTCGAGTATCTGAAGGATCCCCAACAAGAGAACCTGCTAACTCAAGAGTCTATCGAGCCCAACGAGGTCTAGTAGGAGATGAAGGATGAGGTGCCTCAACTACAAGTGGACCTTGTGAAGGTGTGATCTTGTGAGTCAAAGTTGAGGAAGAATCATCATCAGAGTCACTATGATCACTTTCCACTATGGAGGAAGGAAGAGGAGGATTAGAGGTCAAGCTAGGAGAGCTTTCCTCAAAGTGAACACTCCTCTCAATGAATAACTCATGTGTCTCTGGATCCAAAAGTCTATATGCCTTAACACCTTTAGGATATCCAACAAAGATGCAAGGCCTACTCTGAGGTTCCAATTCCTTGCACTTCTCTGGAGGTATTCGTGCCCAAGCTGAACAACCAAAAACTCTAAAGTGTCTCACAATTGGTTTTCTACCACACCAAGCCTCAAAAGGAGTCATACCCTTCAAAGCTTTATGGGGAACCCGATTTTGGATGTGAGTGGCACAACTGATAGCTTCTGCCTAAAATTGAGGACCAAGAGATCGAGCATGAATCATGCAGCTAGCCATCTCCTTAAGGGTTCTATTCTTCCTTTCAGTGACATGGAGTGTTGTAACTGAATGTTGAAGATCAATCCCCTCAAGAGTACAAAATTCCTCAAGTCTATTGTTCACATATTCCCTTCCATTATCTGTGCAAAGAATCTTGAATTGCTTTTCCCTGATTGCTTCTCAACATGAACCTTGAAGGCAAGAAATCTATCAAACACTTCACTCTTGTGAACAAGAAAGTAGACACATGTGAAGTGAGAGTAGTCATCAATGAAGGTGAGGACATAGCGAGCCTTGCTAAATGATGGCACTGGAAATGGACCTGCTACATCACTGTGAACCAACTGAAGAACTTCTAAAGCTCTCCAAGACTTCCCTTTCTCAAACTTCTCTTCTGGATGCTTACCCATAGAACAACCTGAACATACACCTTTAGAAAAGTTGATTTGAGGTAGTCCTGTAACCATAGCCTTGGAGCTAAGCTGCTGAAGATAGCGGTAATTGATATGTCCAAACCGCTCATGCCATAGCTTGCTTTTTGAATTTGAATGAGTGAGAAAAGCTATAGAAGGATACGTAGGTACAAAGTGGGAGAATGAATAAAGCCATGTGTTGTGATTGGCTTGTCCCACTGCAACCAAGGTATCATCCTTAAGTTCTTTGACCACAACTTAATCTGGTAGAAACTCAACTTTCTTGCCATCTCCAAAGTGAGTGATTTGGTAGATTGAGAGAAGATTGGCACTCAAGTTAGGAACATAGAGAACATTCTCAAATGTTCCATTATCCATGGCAACCGAACCTTCTCCTTCAACTTCCACTTGAGTATCATCTCCTATGAAGATGTGAGGTACCTTAGATTGCTCCAAAGAAGAAAATTGTTCCCTTGAAGAACTCATATGATGAGTGGCACCCAAGTCAAGTATCCAATGCTGTGAAGAACCTGAAGTAGCCACAAATTCTTGCCCTTTTCCTTTTGATTGTGAGGAAGTGGAAGGAGATGAATCCTTCTTCTTGTAGGCAGATGGCAAATTGATGTTATTCTTCTTGATGATGTTTGTCAACTCATCAATTTTCTTAGTGTGGCAATGATGCTCATCATGACCAACCCTCTTGCAATATGAGCAAGTTGGTCTCTCCTTCTTGCTTGAATTTCCCTTCTTGGTAGAAGATGTAGAATTCCCTTGTGATGAAGAATTTCCTTGTTTTGGAGAGGATGATTGTGCTTTATCTTGTTGGTTCTTTGGATTAGATTGCTTCTGCTTCTTATTGGAACCCTTTCCTTGAGTCCCTTGAGTCCCTTGATTCCCTTGATTAGCCACCAAAGCTTTGGACTTTGAAGACTTAAGAATCCCCATGCTTACCAACTTTGCTTGTTCTAACATCAACATTTCTGTAAAAGCATCGAATGTAGGCATAGTGAAAGAACTACCTACTATCAAGTGATGGGTTTGGAAGCTAGAAACAAATGCTGCATATTCTGATGGAAGTTTTCCCAACAAATTGTAGACCAACTATGCATCCTTCTTATCAATGCCACAATCCTTAAGCTGTGCTCTTAGCTCATTTTCCTTAGTGACATAGTCTTGGATTGTATCAAAATTCTTGGGATCTAACATTGTGAGATCATTTTCAAGCTGATAACCTTTAATCTCATCAACTTGGCCATACAATTGACCAAACTTTTCCCAAGCTTCTTTAATTGTTTTACACTTATCAATTTGAAAGATTAGATCTTTTGATACATATTTCCTTAATGTTCCAAGAGCCATAGTATTTTTAGTGAGCCAATCCAATTGAGCAACAGGATCAACTTTAGGATCAAATGGTGCAACAATAGTTCCATCAATATAACGAGTTAATCTTTTTTCCATTAACTTACTCCATGCATCAATTTTCCAAGAAGCGTAATTATGTGGAGTTAACAAGGGAAACTTAGGAGAATGCATAACGGCAAAATGAAAGAGAACAAGATAGAGAGAGAGGCACAATCACTCAAGACACCCCCCCAAATTCACTCAATCAAAGAACCCCTCCCAAAAAGATGATTTGGCACTTTATAATTAGTGCATGTATAATGGCCACTTGCAAGCCAAGCAAAGTGGGCTTCTAATTTTCAATGTTTTACAATAGCCTTAAGTAGGCTACATCAGACTCAACTAACTGATACAAAAGATCAAACTGAGATCTTAACTTTACAAATGCCCAAAATAGGCCAAAAATTACCAAGTGCTGAAAGTACAATTTCTGATCACAATCACTACAAACTAATAGCACCACTGTGAAGTTTAGAAAAAATTATACACTTTCAAAAAAAATGGCACCTGAAAAGGAGTTCGTATGAGCCTGAACGGAGCCCCACAAGTTGCAAAAACGGTGACAATCGAGCAAGATCTGAGACAAATCCAATTTTCTGGAAAATCCATGCACCAAAATCAGAAAATAATTGCACCACTGTGATGTACACGAAAAATTACCCCAAATCAAAAAAAATTGCACCAAAAAAGGCCTCAAAATGACCAAGATATGAGCCTCTGAAATGAATTGCAAAATAAAAAACTCAATCCGTGAGGGGGTCTAAAATTTTCAAAAAGTGCTGACGCAGTGCTGACATCAGAAAATTACGACATTAAATTTGACGGCCGTATGCCCGTCAAAAACAAAATCAAGCTTAAATTTGACAGCCGTTAGCACGTCACGGTCATCGTCGCCGGGCTTGCCGGAATATGCTTTTTGCCGATATATTCGCCTGTCGAAATATTCTTCACGGATGCCGGAATCTTTGAAATATTCAACGGAATTTATCTGTCACCCGGAATGTTAAAAAACTGCCGATTTTTTTTAATTTTCCGGCCGTGGTTGGAAGTGCCCGCCGGTGGTGGGTCTGCCAGTGGGGGCTGAGGGTGCCACGTGGCAGCCTGTGGCCCACGCGTGTACCCTGCGGGTACACTGTTGTGTAGGTCTGCAGACCTTTTTTCTTTTTCTTTTTTTTGATTTTGATTTTTTATAAATAAAAACTTTACAAAATAAAAACTGCGAAAAATAATTTTTTTTTAATTTTTGAATAATATTTTTTTTACAAAAAAAATTCACAGAAAAATAATTAATTTTTTTGAAAATAAATCATACCGACTGCGCAGGTTGGCCGTACGGCCAGCCTGCTAAATTTTTTTTCCCTCGACGGACAACTTGCTCTGATTTGGACGAATTGGTAGTCGATCTATAGGTTCTTGGCCCTTCTGAGCACGATGGCGAGGTCCTTTTCGGCTAAAAATGCTCCAAAGTGGTAGCTACCTCCTAGATCTGGCAATGACCTCCGATCTTCAACCCTTTGCAGATTTGGCCTCCAATGTCCAACTGAGATGAACTATTTCGGACACTCTGGATGCAGTGGCGAGCTCAGATCTGATGCAACAAGCTCCCAAAATGCACCTGCAACATAAGGCCAAAAATGGAACCCTCCAAGAATCTCTCCAAAAGACTAACTAAAGGCACTCCAAAAGCTCTGATACCATGTAAGAATTGGCTATGAAGGTAGCCACCCAAGATCTAGAGGCCCAATAGAAAGCACAAGCATAAGAGAGATAGAGACAAGATGACAAGAATAAACTGTATTCTGTCAATAGAATAGAATGTAATGAGCTAATAGTACATAGGAGACCCCTTGGATATATAGCCAAGGTGAGAACATAGAAGGGAATAAGATTATGACAAGTGTCATAATCTTATGACATGAGACAACTATGAAAAGTTATCACTCCACCTAAAGTGGAAAGGTGATAATGTGATAATCACCACAAAAGGTGGATCTCCCACAAAAGGTGGAAAATCTCCAACAACCTCCTATGTGGTCCCTAAGTAAACTTAACTAAGGTGTAATCAAGACCTAGGATAAGGTACAAGACATTTAATTACACCAACAATAATAGTCAATAATGATTATGTTTCTAGAAGCCGTATGAAAGTTGCTTATGATTGTTATGTGAAACCGATTATCACTCAAACTGTCACATGAAATAAGACATTTGTATTGCATTTGATGTTGATTTCTTGTGTCAATATTAAGAGTGGAATTGGTTAATTCCTTTGATAAGATTAACCTTGACTTACTATACATATCTACAAATGACTTTATCAAATGTATTTAATTCCTTAGTCGACTCATCCTCAAAACAAATCGACGGATACTTGTTATTATGAATTGGTAATTGAATGTTTCTGTTAAAGAGGAAACCACACCAAACAAGAAAGAGAGAGGATAGATTTGGCACCACATCTGAAACCAAGTTGTTGTAGATGTTTATTTCTTGAGACAATTCAAATTGAGCATATGTAGATTGAATAAGTCTTTTAATTTCTCTCAATATTGCAAGTCAGCCTATAGGTGATTTTGCTGAGTATGAAATTAGGAAGTCGCCACCTATTTTTTGAGTTTCATGTGTTGCTTTGCATGGAGATTTTTGTCCATTAACATGCCTAAACTATAGGCTATGAGGTTACGTGTCTGCTCTATAAAAAATTGAACCATTTCATTAGAAGGAACATATTCTTTCCCAAGATTTCACATCTTTTGCAATTCCTTATTTATGTGTTATTCCTAGCCATACTTGTTTTATATTGTGAGTGGGAAAAGAGTGAGAGCTCTATTTTGTTGAGAGGAAAATTATTGTTTGAGAGAAGTAAGCTATCAGCTTGTGAGATAGAGTTATTTGTGACATTCTTGAGAAGCTAATTATCAAGCTTGCTGCTATTGGAGAGGGTTGCATTGTTGTCATTTATTTGGATAAGTGATAATAGGAATGAGGATCTATTCTTTTTTATTTACTTATGAATGATATGTCTTCCATGAATTCTTGAGTTTTCTTTTCCAGTGTATGCATTAGTGAAATTAGAATGTCTTTGAAAATGAAATTGAATAGTTTATGTTGTTCTCATGTTGTGCTTGTAAGTACTCCATAATAGGAGTTTGGTGTATATCATAGATATTATATACTAGGCATGATTGAACATAAGAGGCACTTGTGATATACTTAGCTAAGTTATTGATTTAACTAGAAGAGCTTGTGTTTACTCCTAGGATAGTTAATCTAGTACGGGAGGGAGCTTATGTACTTACTTGTTAAGTAGGTTTATTCCAAAGTAGATTAAAATGGTGGTAGGTTAATCTAGGGTGATAGAATATCCATTGAAGGAAATACCTATGTGTAGTTTAAGATATCCTTAAGTCATATCGGCCCTAAGTAGTGTATGTGATAGATGAATCTCAGTAGGAATATTGAATGAAACACTTTGGCCAAAGTAGTGTGAATGTTCGAGAATCCACTCTAGATTGTGTGACTACTGAGACTACACTGTCAGTTCACTATGATTCAATATTACATGCTAGTTCAAGATTATGTGATTAAAAGTTCTAGTTATGTAGGACAGATCACTATGCTCAATTGGTTGTCATTATCGGTTACTCTACAAATATCTTCGTTGAAGGGAAGGGCCATCTATCAAATGATATATGTGAAAGCGATCACATTAAGAGTCTATGGTTGGCAGAAAAGAGCTTGAGTGATGATTCTCCTCCATAGTAGGTGACATAAGAATGAAAATTTGAAAGGAAGGATCTTGGACCATCTTACAACTATTTTTTTTAAAGCTCATTGGAGCTAGGTATGTAAATGTATGCATTCTTGTATTGTTGTAACTTGTGAAGTTATTGTAATGAAATGGAATCTATGTTGTATTTTGATATGGAATCTTGTTCATATATTCTCAATAGAGAAAGAATTTTTTTGTTGCAATGGCTTATTACATAATTTATTTACTCACAAAGTAAAACTTAGGCATTTTTATTGCATTGAAGGGATGACATGTTACATGTGCTATTAGAGCTACTAGGTTAAACATTGAAACATATGAGCTCAGTACACAAAAAATGTGTAAACCTTATTAGAAGATAATGGTTGAAAAGTTCTTGCGGTACAATGACAAGAGAAAATAACTTAGGGTTCAGTGAAAAGGAAGATGAGAATTTCTAGGAATTTGTGTAAATTTGGGACTAGTTAAGATTTGTCCCTGGAGTTGGGAACTCCTAAACCAACAACTTATGACATTACTTTGGATTGTGGAAGATTATGCAATCAAGCTATGTAGGAAGGTTAGGAAGAATAACTAATATATACCATTATCCTACAAAATAGTTATATGACTCTAAGGGAATGAGAAGAAATGAGATAACCCCTTTATTAGTAGCAACTTATAGTTGAAAAGAGTCAAGAATTTTTGGATTTAGTGAAAACACTATGAATCTATGTGTATGAAATGTCACATAAATTAGATCGAAGTAGAAAGTTAATGAAAGAGATACCCACAAGGTTGGAGAACTATTGACATAAATCTAATTCTTGTGTAAGGATAAGATCCTGCAAGAAAAGAGTTAGTACCTAGGAAAAGGGAAAAGACTGGTGATCAATGAAGTGACCATGGTTCCACCAACCAACAATGATAAGATAAATTTGGAGTTTTGATTAAGATGAGAAAAATAAACAAAACAACTTTGGTATCTCTAAAGGTTATGAGAGAATAAGATTCCAATCATTGGGATAAAGCCACTTGAAAAGGTGATTGTAGGAAAGAAACCTGTAAAGATAAATCGGGTTGGCTTGACCAAAGGTTTGGATAGTACATAGATTGGTTGGAGTATAAGATGAACTCACCAACATGTCTATGAAAATTAGCATATGTTTATAGGTTCCAAAAGAAAATGGAATGCAATATGGTACCATGTGTCAAAACAATAGAAGTTGAAAGGTGCATCAACCAACTAGGCTTTGTGGGTAAGGATAATCCTCCATAAAAAGGATATGTGAAGAGAATTGGAATATTAGTGTGCCTCTTAACTTCTAAGTTGTTGATTATTCATTAGATTTCCTATTGGATAATCCAAAATATTGAATCTATGGGATTAAAAATCAATGATGAATCTAATGTTGGAAAAAAGTATATTCAAAGTATGCCATTGAGGCAAGAAAAAAGAAATAGAAAGTCAACAATGAGGAATGATTAATCATCTCAAGGAAGCAAGTGTTTACTAGGAGTTAAACTTTGAGTAGATAAAATGTTGTGGAAACACTAATGGGGGAAGGAAGAGAGTGGTTTGAATTAGATTAATTACCCCAACCAACAAAAAATGTGGATATGTTTTCAATTTGGAAGAAATGATGACTTCTTCATAAGTCATGATGTCAATTAAGTCATACATTTTATTACCACAAGAATAAAGTATTGGAGTTATTGGAAGATAGTAAAAAGGTCAAGAATTGTTACCAAAGAGAAAGGAATATTACCACTCAATACTTTATATATGCTGATTGGAAGATCAAATGAAATTATCATTGATTCCTTAAGGAAATGATAGGCGGATAATTTGATCATGTTAGGGAAGATCTAGATTACTCATGATTGGAAGAAAGTGTCTCTACACTCCTATACATCTTATATGGGGAATTTAGATAACAATGTTATTTATATACATAGGTTGTAATACTACATATTATGAAGTATATCCATGTCATGAAGTGACTTGACACTATCACTTACTATGCTAAGAGACCTAGGGATGATAAGGTTTAGCTATAAAGTCATAGAGATGGAGTGAAGGATAAGGTAGGATGTGACATTATGTGGCACCACATCAAAAATCTCTTTATGAGAATTATTATTTGATCATACTTTATACTCAAATGAAACCCTAGGTTTAGAGTAACCTAATTGGAATGAGAATATCAATTTCTTAAAGAGACCTTAGGTTAAGTTTTAACCTATTGAGTTGGGTTATGTACTAGACTACTCGTTAACACCTTTAATTTGGGAATAACTTGGTTGAGTTGTACATTTAGTCTTGATTGGGACATATAGTGTTAGAGTAACCTATAATATTGGATTAGTCATTGATCAAGGACTCTATCTTGAGGTTTGGAAGGGAATAGTGAAATTGAGATTCACCCATGTGGATGTGTAAATAACTTGAGCTTATGGAATTCTATATGATTGGAAACATAGGTGGGATACCTAGTAAGTCAAAGTAGCTATTTGGTTAACTACTTTACACTGTTGAAATGAAGTCATACTGTTGATAAGACTCTACTTTGATTAGCTCTTTTATTAGAAGGGATACACGCTCTCAAAGGGAAGCATCTATTGCTATGTTGTGACATCATATAATTTTCACTTAATGTGAAATGTTTGAAATTTTATGAGTAGAACACCGGGGTTGTTGCATTTGCTCAATTATGATATACCAAAGTTGGGACTCACCTATGCAATTTAGTGAATCAAAGGAGATAACAAGGAATGTTCATGTTTGGTAATTAGGTATGTAATTAAATTTGATATCTTCTAGAGACCTGTTGGAGCAAAAAATTCTTCCCCAATATCCATCAGCCTTCATTTCTCATCCACATTTCACTTACATTAAATTACCCATTTCCTTTAGTTTTACATTGTATTTGACATGAAATGCAACAATTTGTGTGACAATATCCATAAAAAAAATCAATATTCCCCTTGTACATATCCATTCATCCTTCCAGATAGTCACTAATAAAACAATTTGTGGAACTAGAAAGGCCCCCTTGGTTTTCATTTCATCTCCATCATGATCTCCACTACTCCTCAAAATTTCACTATATTTGGAATAATATACAAAATCCTCCCTAATGTATATAACTCTTAGCCATACCATTACAAATAAAGCTAAGTTCCCAAAACACTTTCTTAAGTAACTCTCCTTCCATAAATCTTTCCTCAACAATATATGACATATTGGTATGAAAATTCCATGTTGGGGGAACTCTCATCATAGTCTCCTTAATGAATCGATTGAGATAAACCCTAGAATGTATATTATCAGAAAATAACCTTCTATTGGGGGGGCTTATATCATTTTTTCCTCGATGGACTGAAAAAAATAATTAAGGTGGAATTATTAGGGAAAGTGTTACATATCGGTAGAACATGCTTCATTGTCTCCCTGATAGTTGAAGCAAGACATATCAGAGACACTAAAGTGTATCGGGGAGAGATAACATTATGTCCCTCTAATGAGCAGATATAGGACATAACAAAGGTAGTTTTACAAATGTGCAACAACTAGTAGTATCGGGAAGATAAAATGGTATTGGGCTGACATAATATCTAATTCCCCCAACACAACAATAAGACAATTGAAAGAAAAGGAATATCAAAATGAACAAGGATTATCGATGGGACATAAATAGGGGTTTCCCTGATAAGTCGATGATATGTGAAAGAAAGAATGATGTAATATGAACTAATAATTGGGATTAGTGGAACTAAAGGGTATCAGTGAGAAATTATTTGGCATCCTACTGATACCCTGAAGGAAAACCAAAGACGCAAAGTTCATCAATGGGAAAGGTAGATATTGGCAGAAGTAAAATCATAGTCCCACCGATGCAATGATGATTATTTTTGCCTGATGTGATAGTATGAGATATCATAGAGATATTCAAAATTAAATAATCCCCTGATGACATGAAAGAGAGCAAGTGTGCCATTAATGAGCTAGAGTTGAGCAATGTATACCTCAAATAGATTTTATTTGACCATAAAAAAATTTGAGCAACATAAAGGAGTGGAGTGAAAGAAACTTGAAGTATCCCATTACTGCACAATTGAAAGTCAAGGAAGCAAGTGCAACACAAGTAAGTATACGAAACCCAAATGAGAAGTTTCTTTGAAGAATTGTGAAGACATGTAAGGGTTTCTTAAATGATGGAAGGGAGTTCAGGGACACCAAAATCCAAAAAACAAAAGATAAAAGTTAGGCTTTTAAACTTGGATTTGATAGACCCATGTCCAGGGTTAGGACTGAGACCCAAGAGGAGTGCACAATTGAATCCTTCTATGGACAAGTTATGGGATAAACACAAAGATTTAGGGGATGTATGGATGCCACAAAGAGGATATGAGCTATTCATGTATTACTATAGAAAATAGTATAGGTTCCAACCCATCTATAATCCATGGAAGATGAACTTAGGAAAGGTCATTGTGCCAAATGTATTCATCAATGTAGAATTGGTTAAGGAACTAGCTAAAAAATACGACCCCAAGCAACATGAAATTAAACTACATGATGGGTCTGTGTTTAAATTATCATCTCCAAAGACTTTATTTCCACTATTTTCAATTTAGATTGCACCCTGAATGTGTCATTCATAGTGAAAGACCTCATAGTAGAATACCACCACATGGATACTAGCTATAAATGATGGAAGCTTCCCTTACACAGGCCCCGAGAGGAGGGAAATCAACTTAATAAATTCTCCCACAATGAACACCCTCCCTTCCATGAAGAGTTGTTTGAACAATAATTTCAATATACATATCACACTATAGGGAAAGTGTTGGGAGTGGAAGCCTCGACTCTCATGTCAATAGCCCCAATGGTCCTAGCAGTTGATGTGCAGAGATGAGATGCACGAGCATCTGATTATGCTAGATATTTAGCCAATAGTTTAAACTAGGGATTGGAAAGAATAAAAAATAATAGTGAATGTATCATTTTAAAAAACTATTCCCTACTCATGCACTTAATCTTGTATGAAGGGCAAGCTAGAGGTTTTTGGGGAGAAGAATTGAGGATAAAAGATATGGATGAGGATGGAAACTTCAAACCAATTCAAATGTGGAAATCAATATGGGAGATCCCATTATCTATACTTTGAGGAATATTTTGTTAAACCCTTGCTAAAGCTATTGGGGCATTCATGTGATTACAAGTTGTCTCTTGAAGTACAAAGGTTCCTTAGACCTAAAGAGAAAGATCCCAAAAAGAAGGTGAATCATAACTGGGGAGATTGGTATACATATTTTGAATACAGTGTGATAAGAGCATATGGGTTCAAAGGAGCCCCACATTTATTACCAAAGACGGTTCCAGATAGAGTGGCCTATTTCCAAGTACTCTATGCTTTGGAGATTTCACAATTGTTGCTAGTGAAGGGTATGAAGAAGTTGATAGGAAATTGGTTCATTATAACTTGCTATTAGGAGATGAAATAATTTTGATCCAGAAAACTTTATAAATAAATAAAAACTATCAAAAACATTATCCAGATATGAACACAATTCTCTATGGACAATGTAGTGAGGAATTGTGATGAAGCTGTAACCTTGATTTCAGGGTTGTAGGCGACTTTTTGGTGAAGATTACAACCTTTCAAATGGGGATAAAACTCTAATAAATTTATCCAATCTTGTAACCTAATCTTCAATGATCCTTCAAGTATTCAAAGCACCTAGATATACAATTACACAAAGAGAGAGAGAGAGAGAGAATGTTGATTGTTAGGGAACCCCTTGTAGGTAATTAAACCAAGTGATGAGAGGATGAAATGAAGGCATGAAACATGGATCATGGGAAATAATACCTTGAATGATGCCTTGTAAATGATGTCTTGTAAATCTTCAATCTAGCACAAAATGATCATGAAGGATGGAGATCTTGATGTTGAAATGAATGAAGAACAATTCTTGACCTTGGATCTTGGATGCAACATCAAAACACTAGCCCTAAAACATGCTTGATGCTTGATATCCTTAACATGGTGATGGATCTTGAATTGCTACAAAAATTGATGGATAATTCTTCTCTTGAATGCCTTAGAAATAATCTTGAATGCTCTCTTGATGATCTTGTAAAGTCTTGAAATGTTTAAATATAGGTGCTTGGCTTGATATAATGAATTCTTGATGAAATAATGACTTGAGACCTCATTTATATATGCAATCCATCTAATATCCTATGTATTAGATTCAAAAGGCTGACATACACAAAATTTGAACTTAAAACCCAATTT
This sequence comes from Sequoia sempervirens, assembly GCA_007258455.2. Lineage (NCBI taxonomy): Eukaryota > Viridiplantae > Streptophyta > Pinopsida > Cupressales > Cupressaceae > Sequoia > Sequoia sempervirens. Next base: position 21,069,530 of record VDFB02075321.1, on the reverse strand, counting down.
TTCTCACTCAAAACTTTGAAAATAGGATAATTGGGACTCATTTTCCAAGCTGGGTGAATAGGTCCCACCTGGATTAGACTCATTTTCCCAAAGTCACAAATGGGTCCGATAGGGTCTATTTTGACTACTAAAGTGTCGGGGAGTGTGTAAATTAAGCTTATATGTTGATATTGTCAAATTTTTGTTTGAAATATGCCTTGGGATGCATAATATGGGGTTATAGGGGCCCATTAATGATTATATAAAGGTCATAAATGTAATAGGTCTTGAAATCAAATGTGAAAGTGTAAATAAATACATTTTACCATATTAAATTAAGGCCAAATTGGGTCTATTTAGCTTAGATGTTCCCTAAATCCCATGTGAATGTGTAAAACACATTACAACACTAGATGAGGTCCACTTTAGTTTATAATCCTCTTGAAATTAATGTGAAGGTGTGAATAAATACACTTCACAACATTAAATTAGGATAGAGTTAAGTTTATTTAGCTTTAAAAGGGCCCAAGACCTAATGTCAATGTGTAAAATGTTGAAAACACATGGGAAAACAACTGAGAGGGGGGGTGAATCAGTTGTCACAAAAATTTAAACTTATTAAAATGATTAACCTTATTCTTAGTTTTGATTAACAACCATGAAAGCATAAATCATCAACACATCAGAAACACACATAACACCAATATTTTTATGTGGAAACCCTATTAGGGGAAAAACCATAGTGGAGGTTAATCCACAAGATTATAGCTTGTTAAAAGTATAAAGAAGAATAAATGGGGAATGGACATGCATTGAGGCACACTGCTCAAATATAACAAGACTTACTGCTCAAATACAACAAGGCTTACTACCCAAAGGAAGAAACACTATCTTACATAAACATTTGGATTACATCTGCAAGATTTTGAACTGAGAAAATAACATTTGCTAATTCCTAATTATAGTTTTGGTTAAGCAAATGAACACTTCTTCACACTCTGCTTTTGCTTTGAATGATTAGGAAATTATTTGCACATCACATACACAAACATTCCTTCAAATGGAATAACCAATCACTTATATATATCCACAACAGGATATTACATTACTACATGTCACCTTCAACAAAATAATAAAACATATGAAAACTGTCAGCCCAAAACAATAAATAATTTTCAATGCGAATCGACCAATTTCGGCCACAACATAATGAATACCCAAAAAAAAATCCTCAAACATGAAAAACCTTCAAAAATTATTCCACAAAGATCCACAACACACTACCATCACCTTGTCAGCCATGAACATGAAAAACATAAACACACAAAAGAAAATCAGCAATCGTGAGTACAACGATCAATACCAGATTCTTAGAATTGTTAATTGCACTTGAATTACCACAGAATATAGCAATAGGCTCATTATACACAGCTTTGATATCTTTCAACATCTGCTTCATCCACAATTTTTGAGTATAATTGTTAGCAACAGTAATGTATTTTGCCTCTGTAGTAGATAAAGAAATGGAATTTTGCTTCTTACTTAAGCATGAAATTAGCCTCTTTTCCAAGAAAAATGCACCACCATTGGTACTCTTTTTGTCATTCAAATCTCCTTCCCAATCAACATCAGTAAAAGAATTCAAAGTAAGATCATCATCTTTAGGATACCATAGCCCAAAATCAACTATCCCCTTCAAGTATCTGGAAATCCTCTTCACAACCATCATATGAGATTCCTTAGGTGAGCTTGAAATCTAGCAACAATGCATACAACATTCATGATATCAGGTCTAGTTTGATTCAAATAGAGCAATCCACCAATCATCAATCTATATCTAGTTTGATTTTCTTTTGGGGAATCATCATCTTGTGTCAACTTACATCCGATCACCATAGGTGTACCAACTGGCTTCGAATCTTCCATACCAAACTTCTTGAGCAATTATTTCACATACTTGGACTGAGATATAAAGATCCCTTTATCTAATTGAGTAATTTTCAATCCCAAAAATAATTTCATCTCTCCAATCATAGACATCTCAAACTCACTCTACATCTCATTAGCTAACTTCATGCAAAAACTATCATCTCCTCCAAAAATGATATCATCAACAAAGACTTCAACAATCAAATCTTTACCATGATCAATCTTGAAATACAAATTACTATCAAAATTACCTTTGTTAAATCCAAGCTTCAACAAATAATTATCCAGTCTGGCATACCATGCTTTTGGGGCTTGCTTAAGTCCATACAATTCTTTCTTCAATCAGAAAACCATGTCTCCTTGATCAATCAATTGAAATTCATCAGGTTGCTCAATATACGCTTCTTCTTCTAGTTCAACATTTAGAAATGCTGACTTCACATCCATCTGATAAACCTTGAATTTTTTGTAAGCAGCATAAGTAAGAAATAGTCTCATAGCTTCAATCCTAGCAATAGGAGAAATTTTTTCTTCAAAGTCAATTCCTTCCATCTGAGAATATCCTTTACACACAAGTCTTGCTTTGTTTCTAACAACTTCACCTTTCTCATTTAGTTTTTTTTGAAAGACCCATTTAGTTCCAATTACATTTTTTCCCTTAGGTATAGGAACAAGAATCCATGTATCATTCTTCTCAATTTTTTGTAGTTATTCTTTCTTTGTTTCCACCCAATGTTCATCTTTGCATGCTTCATTGATACTATTAGGCTTAGTCTTTGAGATCAAACAATATTCTTCTACAATTCTTATCCTAGTTTGAACACCTTTGTTCTTATCACCTATAATCTAATCTTTTGAATGATTTAGTATTAGATACTTTGGAGTCTTAGGATGTTCTTGAACTTTAGGCTCTTGTGATCTCTCTTTTACACTTTCACTAGTTCCTTCCTCTTGATTTTCTTGATTCACTGAAATGATTTGAACTTCATTTGAAGTCTGAACTTTCTTTCCTTTATCTAAAATATCATTCTAATCATCTAAATCATATCCACATGTTCTAGATGGTCTAACTATATCTTCATCAACCTTGACATTTGCACTTTCAACCATTTTCCTCAATCTCTTATTAGAGCATGGGTAGGCCTTGCTTTTAGTAGAATAACCATGAAAGATTCCTTTGTCACTCCTAGCATCAAACATTCATATATCTTCATCTCTTTTGATATAGCATCTACTCCCAAATATTTTGAAGTATCTAACAGTAGGCTTATGACGATACCATAGCTCATAAGGAATCTTACCGATATCACCTTTGATTTGTACCTGGTTGAGAGTGTAAATAGTAGAACCCACAACTTCTCTCCAGTAGATATGAGGAACATTTCCCTCTAGCATCATAGTTCTACCAACTTCTTCAATTGTCATGTTCTTCCTTTCCACAACTCCATTTTGCTGAGGGGTCTATGGGGCAGATAATTGTCTCTTTATCCCATGTTCTTCACAAAAGAATTAAAATCACCATAAGTGAATTCACCACCTCTATCTAATCTCAGACATTTAATCTTTAGACCTATCTCTATCTCAACCATAGCCTTAAAAATCCTGAACTTCTCTAGAGCTTCAGATTTCTCCCTTAAGAAAGTACCCCACATAATTATGGAATAATTATCAATAAGTAACATGAAATACCTATATCCTTATAAATGTCTAACTCTAGAAAGACCACACAAGTCAGTATGCACACGTTCCAACACTTCATTTGAACAATGTTGTTTGCTCTGAAACATTCCTTGCATATAGCATTAGTAGGTTTTATCAACTTAGGAATATCTCTCACAACCTAAGTGGAACTTATCTTGATAATATTTTCAAATTTTACATGACACATTCTCCTATGCCACAACCAACTTTCATCAACTTGAGCAATCAGACAACTTTTACTAGCAACACTCATGTGAAATATATTACCTTTTGTTTTTGTACCTAATGCAATCACATTTTCAAAACTTCCTAATATTCTACACTTTCCATCCTTGAATTGAAGATTATATCCCTTATCAACCATTTGTCCAACACTTAAGAGATTATTCTTTAAGCCTTCCACATATAGGAAATCATCAGTATTATGCTTACCATCAAGAGAAATGCATCCTCTGCCATGGATTACACCTACTTTGTCATCACCAAATATTACAACACCACCATAATACTTTTCCAAGCTCACAAACTTACTTTTGTCATCTGTCATGTGATGAGAGCATTCACTATCAATCACCCATTCATCTTTCTCTTCAACTTGAGTAGCTAGGGATTTCTCCACATTTGTACAACAAGCAGATTCAATAGACATAGGATTATTTTCCTTAATAGCAATAAATACCCATTCGTCCTCACTTACATTCCCTTTATAAGATTCATCATCTGTCACACCTTCATCAATAGCATAATAACACTTCCTTTGAAATCTAGGTTTGTTAGGTCTTGAATTAGGAACTCTTTCCAGACACCTTGATGCAAAATGACCTATCTTATTGAAAGAAAAACATTTAATAGGAAAGTTCCCTTTATACTTACCTTCTCCTCTGGATTCTCTCTTGACAATAAGTGCTTCAAGCTCATCTAGTTTTCTCTCTTCTTCAATCTCTCTCATTTCCTCCTCATACTTGAATATATTTCTAGAAGAACTTTCTCCCATATCATATCTTTTTTAATTTGTTCCAGAAATAGTAGCTTTGAATTTAGATTCTATCTTAGGAAGAGCATCACCAAATTTACTCAACTCAAAAGTAGTAAGCTTACCAATCAACATATCTGTGGTTACATTTGTTACAATCTAGAGCTCCTTAATAGCAGTAGCTTTCAATTTGTATGCAAAAGGCAAGGATCTGAGCACTTTTGCAATAATCTTTGATTCTTCCAATTGTCCACCAGCACATCTAATACCACACACAGGTTCATTCACTCTTTGCATAAAATAAGTAATGTTCTCATCATCACCCATTCTCAAAATTTCATATTTCCCTTTCAGACTTTATAGCTTAGCAATTTTCACATTTGTATCACCTTCATACAAAGTTCCCAACTTTTTCCAGATCTCATAAGCAGTCTTCATATACATAACATTTTTCATCTCAGAATTAGTTAGAGCACTCAACAATTCTTCCTTAGCCCTAATATTGTACTCAGCATCCTTAATCTCAACAATAGTAGAAGGATCATTCAGTGGGATAACATACCTATTCCTTGTAATGTTCTAGTAGGGTTCACCAATGCATCTCAGATGACACTCCATTCGAGTCTTCCATAGAGAATAATTTTTCCATCAAATCTCAGACTATCCTTCTTATATGCAACCATCCTGGATCACCTCAAACTATTATAATTCTTCGAAGGAACCTGCTCTGATACCAATTGTTGGCAACACAAGGGCAGATAACTGAGAGGGGGGGTGAATCAGTTGTCACAACACTTTAAACTTATTAAACTTATTAACCTTATTCTCATATCTGATTAATAACCATGAAAGAACAAATCATCAACACATCAGAAACACACATAACACCAAGATTTTTATGTGGAAACCCTGTTAGGGGAAAAACCACAGTGGAGGTTAGTCCAAAATATTATACCCTATTAAAAGTATAAAGAAGAATAAATGGGGAATGTACATGCATTCAAACACACTTCCTAGAGCTCACTGCTCAAATACAACAAGGCTTACTGCCCAAAGGAAGACACACTATCTTACAAAAACACTCAGATTACATCCCCAGGATTTTGAACTGAGAAAATAACATCTAATAATGTCTGATTACAGTTCTGATTAGTACATGAACACTTCTTCACACTCTGCTCGCTCTTCTTCACACTTTGCTTCTACCTTCAAATAATTAGGACATTATTCTCACATCTCACACACACACATTCTTTCAAATGGAATAAACACTCACTTATATATATCTGTAACAAGAGATTACATCGCTACATGTTGGCTTCAAAAAAATAATAAAACATATGCAAATTGTTAGCCCAAAACAATAAATAATTTTCAATTTGAATCGACCAATGTCAGCCACAACATAATGAAGACCCAAAATAAAATCCACGAACATGAAACACCTCCAAAAATTATTCCATGAAGACCCACAACATGCTACCATCACCTTGTCGACCATGAACTTGAAAAACATAAACACGCAAAAGAAAATTACCAATCACGAGTACAACGATCAATGCAAATGTGCAACACAAATAGAGCATGATCTAGAAACATCCACAAACATCATGAATCACTAGAGAAGCATCACAACAATTGAACTTACTAGAATCACATCATCTTCATTCAGGAACATCAACTGAAGCAATAGAATGACTATCAGAACACAACTACTAATAACTTGATCAAATCTTCATGTGGATTTTTGAAACTTAACGTGGATAAACTAGAAATACTCAACAACAAACCCTTTAATCCACAACCTTTGATCATCAACATACTGAGCTAACCAATAGACTGAACTTGGCTACATCACTAACAACCTGCAACTTATTCCATTACAATTTTCTCAATATCCTCGACATATACAACCTTTTAGGACATTAATGCCAATAGTGTTGACATCAATGACAACCACATATCAGAAACATCCAAGATAAAAAACATCACAAAACTACATCAAGGTGACATTAAGTCCAATTTATCATTAATTATTCCCAAATAAAGTGTGAAAATGTAAGAAACGACATTTTTTGACACTACACTCCATTATCTCAATCAAATTGAATTTCCACTACATTTTTTTATTATTGATCCCATGCACATATCACATAAAAGAGGCAAGTTTGAATATACAAGAATTAAATATATAAGCCAAAAACTACTTTTTAAAAATGAAATCATTATTCAAAAACTATTTTTAACATTTTATTTTTTATTCTCTTTCATATAGGATTAAATACCATGGTTTTCCATTTTCTTGAAACACTACAATAAAATTAAATATTCATTACTAGCAACATTTTCCTTATCCCTACTTGCATTTTAACATAACACAATGCATAGTGGTAGACATTTTTTCACAAATATAATTTGAGGTTACTTTTTGTAACATTCTAAATTTAGATAATGTAAAATATTTAATTTGATATGATACATTAAAATTGAAAATTTATCCATATTGATAATATGACACAATGTTAGGCTATCTCTATAACATAAATGAAGAAAAATACAGATCAATGGAATTCCATTTGGTATTTGGTAGCGTATTCAAATAAACTAGAGTTTGTTTAATAAAAGGGATTACAAAGATGTGGCATGATGTGGGAAGTAAATATTATTTTTGAATGCATATATGAAACAATACATATGATAGAATAAAATGTGTGAAATAAAGAATTTGTAGCTTGCACAAGAAAAAGGAAAATTCATGACATGATTTTAAATGCAACAATATATAAATTTGGTATTAACTAAATGAATTATTTTATGGAGAGAAGGGTGCATTATATGATCCATTTTAATTTTATAGAACTAGTAGACAATTAGATAAAGTAAAATATAAATAATATCAACAAAGTACTTTAATGAAATATTTTGCACTAAATTTGAATGAAATTTAATTTTTATAAGATATAAATTAATGAATGTGTCAATATAATGAAAAATTCAAAAAGATGAGACTAAGAAATTCAATTACGTCATAACTAATATGAATATATTTATATAATTAATTAAAGAGAACAAATAGATTTCTATAGTTAGAAAATTCTTAGCATGAAGGAATAGATTTCATGATCTTTATAATTGAATAGTTATATAAGCATAAAGAACCTTAAAAAATATTACAAACAAGTTCTAAATAGTTCATCTTTAAGGATATTAGGAGTCTTGTCACAAAATTCTAACAAGATTTTATAGATACAGAATAAAAATTTAGCATTAAAACCAACAAATAATTAAATTTAGCATTGAAATTTTCAATCATGTCCATGAAATTATTATCTATAAAAAAAATTAATTAGAATTAAAATATTCTTAGATTTATATTTGTTTCTTTATTAAAATTAGAAAACTAGAAGATTCTAGAGAGGGAACTAGTGAATCTAGTGAATGTCGACACTTTGTGCCACCCCTCTTTTTCTTACATGACTCATTAGTAAAAATCAATCTGAGAGATCCCAAATGGCTCATCATACCCAAAAAGGCCTCTGGTAGTTGCATTTCCCCTTTTCCAATTTGCACTAAAATACACATTTGCAAAAATGTTCTAAGGATGGCTTTTCCCTTATATTTTCATTTTTCTTCCTAGATCCTTTTGGAATTTTAGGCCTCAAATAGATACTTGGAATAAGGTCTAAGTACATTCTAGATCCTTTATTTCCTTTTCTTCATTATTTCTACCTTCTTGTCCTTTTGAAACTTCGGGTTCCAAACAAAATTTTGGATAAAGTCCAAATGTCAGTTTTCTTCATGAATCCCCACTTCACCATTTCTTTTAAGGTCCTATAAGACATTCAAGACCCAATTGGTTTTTCTAAATCTTCTATATTTATCCATCCCTTCTCCATCCTTGCTCTGTTTTTCTTTTCCCTTGCTCCTTTTGGACTTTTAGATCCCAATTAGATATTTTCCCCTTGGTCTAAAGGACAAAATATTTTTTTCTTCTCCACTCTTTTGTCTAGGTTCCTTTTCTAGAATGATGACATCTAACAACTCTTAATTGTAGTGCATCACCCTTTCACATTGAAATTTTAAATCTTCAGTGCATAAAGAGAATGCACTAAACTATGGAGGAAGTAGATGGTGACACATGTTCAAATCTTATTTGAGTGCATTTTTCCTTTGCACCACATTTTTTTATTTTCCCTAGCACAAAATTATTTTTCCACTAAGTAGTCATAGTAAAAGTATGGACATGTGGTAGTCTCTTATTGGTGCACATAACCTCTTCACATTGCATGTTCACTTCCTAAGTGTGGAAAAAAAATACATTATATGGAAACCAATGACAACATGGCAAGTTGGAAGTTCTCATTTCAATGCATTATCGAAAGGTGAATATTCTCCTCAAAGTGCGCTGATAAAAGGGAAATTGAAAAGTAAAGGGCTACATGGTCTTCTTTGATTGGAGTACATGTTTACTTCAAAAGGTGATGTTTAATGTTTTGTTTTGGTCTTATGGAATGTGATGACTATTCATTAAAGTGAAGCCTTTTAGATTGATAGATGGGATTTAAACTTCCAAAGGGAAGATGTGTAGCAATGATCTTGGCCCTCCTTGATCTAATCAATGGATTGAATTCAAATCAGACAATGGCTAAGCATGCCATTTAATGGGAGACTAGCAGTAATGTCACAGTGACATTTTTAGCTACTAGATTAAATATCCCAAGTTACATCATGGTTTCCATGCTACATTCAATGTAAAAGAGGCACCCTTACTCCTTTAAATGTGGTAGAGACACTCCTTGTGTTGTAGACCATTCATGGACATATTTCATGATAGATTAAATGTAAGGATTTTCTACTACACTTACAAATTATTCAATACGAAGAAATAGGCTACACATTAAGACCATCTCGATCAACCTCAAGTGTTGGATTCAATGGCCCTAATATCCATATATGGTCAGATCGCATTTCTTCTGGATACTAATCCTAGCTAGGTTAGGGTTCGATCTGAAGACATCTAAGTTATGCATAAACTATAAAGGAAAGAATTATATTCATTTTAATGGCTATTCCTCAGGATCCTTTGGGATTTTCCTCTATGAGACCCTATATCCTTACATTCTACAATTCTACAATTGTAAAAAAATTCTTCTATGCCTTATATTAAAGAGATTGACCTATTTGTCACCCCATTTTTCTCTTGCATACTTGTGCAAACTTTATTACCTTCATGTCTAAGTAGGTCTTTTGGTTGTTTCACTAATATATGGTGTTTTTTGAATTAGGAAGGAACACATTTATATCTTGGTTTATCATCTCCCATTTCCCTTTTATGTTTTTCTTCTATCCCTTTTCCCATGTAAACTATTAGAGTAGGGTAGTGGTAGGATTTTATGTGCTAGGTTGGACCTACACATCTACACTTTGATCAAAGGAGGAAGCCAACCTTCTCTAAAGACTTGAAATTAATTTATAAGGTCCCAAACCTTGAGGTAATTTCCATTTTGTCATTATAGTGTTGAATCCATGTTTAGGATGGTGTGATTTGATGTCACAATCATTTTTGGCCAGCTCAGTGGGACTAATTAATTATTGATGAAATTTATTTCTTGTTGAGAGAGTGGTACTGCTCTCAAAATTTTCAACCTTAAAGAGGTGTCCAATAAAGTACTTGGAAACTAAAATTAATTGGTGACTAAGCTACAAATCAAAAGTCTTGGTTCTAGATCAGATCAGTAAACTCATGCCCAAAATTCAAGCTAGGGAATCTTCTAGAGGTAATTTTCAATACACTGAACTACCATTTTCTACATCTAAAGGAAAAAATACACACTCCTTATCACCTATAAGGAGAAATAGATTTCCTAAAAATCCATCTCCTATCTACATCAATCTACACCACCATTCAGTATATTTTTTCAAAATAGGGCGCTTGGTACTTAGATAAATAGGTCATTATTCTACATGGTTGCCCATATAAAATCAAATTTTGTATCCTTCAATGGTAGTAGTCCTCTTGTATTTCTCGAGAGAGATAACATACCAGTTCATTTATCTCTAGTAGGGTAGTTGACCACAATCAAGAGAGTACCCCATGAATTCATGGGATATTTCAACTACATATTTTAAAAGACTTGGGATATAGTCCCTATCTTAGTTAAACCTTCTCCAAAATATTCTTTCCAATAATTTTTAAGGGATCTTAACAATGATATAGCTCTTATGGTTTAGTATATGGGTGGAATAAATCTACCAATTGCTTATGAATTTTCCATCAGGGCATAAAATTTCTTAATACAAGTTGGGAAGATAGCTCCCATGCCACCAATGCCTTTATTTCTAGAGCTCTTTCCTTAGCAGCCCCACATTGGCTCCTATTCTAGTGGCTTCAACAATTCAACCATCTACTTATGTTTCACCTTCAAATGAATTACATAAGGTCAAATATTTATTGTATAATTTTGGTAATGAATTAGTGATAATAAAGAGACAACAAGCTCAAAACAATAGACCTTACCAACCTTAAAATCAAAATTATCTACAAAATAGACAACCATATCAAGGGAAAAATTAATGGAATCATGCTAAGACTTTGAATAGAATAAATCCAACTACTTCCAACACCTCAAATTCCTTGGTTCTAGTTTGGAACAACCTATCTCAAGTGCATGAATGGTGTTATCCATGCAATCAACCTCATGATTAAAGTGCTTGTCAAAATGGAGAATTTATAAAAATTGTAGTGGTTGAAAATGAAACTTTCACCTCAAGGTAGTAATTTAATGAAAATAAAACAACCAAAAATATACAAGATCACATGCAAGGTAACTCTACATTGGTCAATTAGCATCAGGATGTTTTTTATGGTATAAATCAAGTAGCTTTTGATACAAGAGCTCAAACTATAAGGTGAAAGAGGAAAGAAATTGAGGGTGGTATACTTTCCATAGTTGAGTAGACATCAACTTCTCAACACTCAAAGGGGCTACAATTTCTAGGAAAATAGGTAGGATAGTGGCCCTACAATCAAATTAGCCTACTGCTAAGAGTAATAAGATAGTGGAGCAACCTCAAGTCACCCAACCATCAAGACTAGATCTTATGGCTCCAAAGGTTTCACCCAAGGTTAGCCAAATTCCTTTCAATATAGTTGACCAGATGAAGAAGGCTAACCTAAATTTCACCATGTGGGATTCTTTTTCCATTCCATCTAAAATGGGTCTATTGTAGCAAGCTTTAAAGGAGCATAAGCAACTAGGTGATATACCAAACAAGGAACATGCTACTCCACTAATTGGCCTAGTGAAACCTAAAGTGGAAGGGAATTCAACTAAAATCAATAAGAAACCTCACTTCTATTTATATTTAAATATTGGAAACCATATGTCACATAGCTATTTGATAGATTAAGGGGCTAACAATTATGTTATGCCTATGGAGATTACCAATAGAATTAGTATCAAATATGAACATATGAAGAAGGGGGTTTTACAATTGGATGAAATTTATTTCAAGATAGCAAGAGTAATTAAGGACCTAAAATTCACTTTACATGCTTGCCATGGTTGTATTGTGTTGCAAGAAATTATCAGCATTGACCTTCCTACCTATTTTACTATATGTCTATCTCAAAAATTCACTACCAAGATAGGTGGATACCAATCTTCTAATTGGTCCCATATTTTATACAGAACTTGATATTGTACCAAAGTGATTGTCAAATATGAACCCATCACAAGGGATCACCTAGAACCTCACACTCCTAGTCCAATAAAAATGAAATACACATACATTATTATAAAGATGAGTGTTTTGTTCATGAACTTGCTACTCTTTCAAAAGAGGTTCTTGATTTCCTAATGGATGTGTGAAAGAGTTTTTTTTTTTTGCATTATCTTAGCCTTCCAATTTTTGTTTTCACTTTTATTTTTGCAAAAGAAATAGGGGGTAAGGTGGAGCCGGTAAGGAGGATGGGAAATACATGATGGGGTGGCAACACATTTTTCCTTGATTGTTTTCCTTTTCAGAGGGGTGCCTAAGACACATGTTGGAATGGCAGGGATTCGCTATAAAACATTCTTCAAAAAGCATAAAGTTCTTGACCAAGTGATGTGTAACCTCTTTATCAAAGGAGGACTATATCTTCTAAAAGATCGGCAAAAATTTCTCTTTTCTCTTTGTTTGTCTTAGGGAAGAAGCTTCCAGTCAGTGCTAGGAGGTGATGTGATTAAGTAAGAGGAAGTAATTGCTAAAATATCATTTTTTCAGGATTGGATCCAATATTGCTCTCTCTTCAAAATATATAGAAAACATCAATGCAGTAGATGGAAAGTTAATGCAAAGGTATTTTGTGGCCTAACCGAGGGCTTACAAATAAAATTGTGAGCTATCAGGTATCAAAATTTGACAACATTTACTTCTAGGAAAGGCGGTGTTTCTCTCTTTGACAGCTATAAGAGGAAGGCTACGACATCAGAAGATGGATGATTTTTCAGAAAAAGGAATTTTCCAAGAGGAAGTTGTTTTCTCCGAAAAGAGGAATTGTTTTCCTTTTAAATTTTCTTAGAATTTATGAACTATATTTCAGAAAGCAAGTTATAGAACTACTTTTTTTTGGAAAATTATATCTATTAAGGTTTAAAATTTTGTTAGATTGGCATCCGACCTTTGTTTCAAAGTTCAATTTTAATTAAAGCACAAACTATTAAGGGGAATTTTTGAGACTATGCATGTATGGCCTTTTTTCAAGTCTTCTTTCTTTATACTATCGTTTTGAATGAAACAATGTGTCTTGTAAGCTATATTCTGATAGTTTAAATAGTGGATTTCTATGCTTTATGCTTGTACTATGAAATAACATTTTGGGAAAAAATAGACTGTCATTGGACTTTTCCATTATCTTTGAAGTTGTTATTTTTCTGTGTTATGTTGTATTGGGAGACATGGTTCTTATAATTTCTGAAATATTATTCTTTTACTCTAAGGATCTTTTATGTTTGATCAAACCTCAATGAACACTACTTGTGGAAAGATTTGAAATTCTACACTGTGCTTGAAGTTAGCCTTTGTTGTTCGTTCTCCTTCCAACAATGAGGGTTTGTGGCATTATGTGTCCTCTATATCAATCATAGGAATAATTTGAGTTTGAAATGTTGTAGAAGTTTTGGCATATCACCTTTCATGTTTTACATTTATATTTCTTTTTTCTCCCTTATCTCAAAACCCCAAGAGAAGAGTTGGCTTTCGATAAAAAGCCCAGTGGTACTCAATGAGACACAATTTGTGCCCCACTCATTGAATTTCCCATAAGACTATCAGAGAGGCACAAGATTTGATGATCAACAGTTCTTTTTTTGGAACACCTAGTGGGACTGAAGTTTTTCCAAACGCCTGATTTAGAAGTCAAAAATATTTCTTAAATCAGGTTATGAAAGGAAACTAGAAATTTCATGCCTAGATTCCAAATGAGAGCATCCTTGAGAGGTCATTTCTAGTACTCCCAGTTACTTACCTCAATTCCTAGAAGGAGAAGTGCCATAGGTTCTATATTTCTTGTAAGGAGTAATAGAGAAAGAAGTCAAAGCCCCTTATTAAGAGCCTTATCTACTCTGCCTAGAGGCTTAAATTCCCAAATAAGATTTCCTATATACTCGATTTATAGAAATATTTTTCTCATGGCTCAAGTGCCTCCTCTTGCCCCTAGAAAATTTGTAACATGGGATAGTGGCAGCCCATTAAAACCACCTACACCCCTAGATATATGGCCCACTATACCTACCAATGCCCTTAAGGCTATCCCAAATTTTTCTAGGGAAGAATTTAAAACCCCTTCTAAACACCTTCAAGATATAGCGGAGGTATGTAGAGTGCATAAAATAGTGGAGGAAAACATTTCCCTAAGGCTATTAGCCGCATCTTTTAAAGGAAAATCCCAAGATTGGTATCGATCTTTGGTCTTGGGTTCTATCATCTTGTTGGACCAGCACGAAGGACACTTGTTTGAATGTTTTTCAGAGAAAGGGAATCGTTCTTCACTTTTACATCAGTTAATTACCATTAAGAGGGCTCCCAGAGAAGCCATGAGCGACTTCAACACCATGTTTGGTAAAACCTGGTAGAGGATTCCCTTGACTGCTCACCCCCTAGCTGCTATGGCGTTCATTTTTTATCTGAAGGCTATCAATCTGGACATCGCAGCTATGATAAATTCCATGGGTAGAGATATCTTGCTCGATGCTTACGAAGTGGCAATATGAGCAAAAAATAGTCTAATCGAGACTGAGAAACTCCTACCCCAACCTCCTATGCCTATGTTCGTGAAACCCTATGGAACGATACAAGAAGGAGCCTATTCAAATGCGTCCCTTGTGCAAAGCAGTGTTTCAGACACATCTTAGTCTATGTACATATATCCTTCCAAACAAAGCAACGTGTCAAGCTCAAGTTTAGTCACGACCGACATTAACGACATGAAGAACCTCATGAAGAATTTTGCTAATGAATAGGTCATTCTCAAATGGCAACAGGCAACACCAATGAAAGGGAACACTCAGACCTATGACATAAGCAATCTCCCTTATCAAAAAAACTCATACCAAGGTTTCTCCTGAGGAGGAAGCCAACAAAAAACATCCACAAACCAGATAGTTCTAGTCACCATGCCACTTCAAATGGTAAAAGGAATTCAAAGAAAAGAATTGATCCCAGGCCAAAAAAAATTTGTGGAAGAAGTTGGCGCATGGTGCCTCACCTGTAGTGATGATCATTTCCTACAGAATTGCTTGAAGGAAAATATATGGAAATGGATAACGAAACAAAAAAGAAAGGGCTTGCCTCTGAAGTCAAATGAATGCAGGTCATCTAAAGTAGAGAATGCTCATTTCCCAGTGCAATAACAAGAGATCCCCTCAGAACAAGAAGTGGACATAGGGCCTGACCAAGAATTATTCTCATGGTTGGAAGGAGAAGATGCGGTGTATGTGAATGAAGCTCAGACAACTAGCTTTTAGCCAATATGGTCTGATTACAACACGAGATCTAAAAGGAGGTTCACAAGGGAATATGTGCAACAAATCCTGCCATGTCCATAGTTGTGTCAACTATTTCCTCTAGAAAGACAGGGTTTGCCACCCATTGTCTGACCTTGTCGACAACAACAAAAGGAGCCATTAGTAGAAAAGGAGGTGAAAAAAGCACTAGCCCCAATCATGATAGAACACCTTTTTCCAAAAACAAAAGAGATACCACCGTTTAATCCAAAGGCCCAAATATTTGGGATGCTTAACATAGTGGGGCAATTAAAGAAGGTGCCTTCCAATGTATTGTTATGGGACATCATTTCAATTCCTGAGTAGAAAACCCTGCTTCAGGAAGCATTAGAGGTAGAGGGGCAAGGTTTGTAGGTAGGTGCAGCTCAGTTGAACAATCAAAGCAGGAATGATAGATCGACACCTAACCCTCAGAGCAATGTTAAGGAAAGGAGGTAAGTAGACAAAAACCCACACTTTTCTTTTTGATGCTTATAATAGGAGATAAATTGTTGCATACTAATATGATTGATTCAAGGGAAAGGATGACTATCATGCCAAAGCAAGTGGCAGATGCCTTAAAACTAAAATATGAACCCCTTGAAAGAGGAATCGTGTAGTTAGATGGAAAAAGGGTCCCAACCATTGGTCGGATAAAGGATTTTTCTTTGACTCTTTTCTCCTGCCCAAGCCAAATAGTCACCCAAGAAGTGGTAGTGATAGATATTTCACTAGTTTTTGGGATGTGCTTACCAAGGGATTTCACCACCAAACTTGGCAGATATTTGGTGCTCGATTGGTCCCATTTCATTTTGCAGACTAAGAAAGGAGCAAAGATGAAGATTCTTTTGGAGCCATTGCATCCTGAACATATTGTAGACAATGTGTTATTATGCTTTGAAGCTGTGCATACAACTATATCTCAAGAAGAGAAGTATTGTGTTGAAATGCTAGAAGATGAAGATGATACAAGTGAGTGAACTCATAAAGAGGAAGTATTACTTAACCAATTCATTGAGTCTGATCCCTTTGACAACTTCCATGCAACTGAGCTTGACACTTATGTAATTTTTTATGAAAATCATGTTTTCTCGAAACTAGTAAAAGACTACGAGAAATTTGATGACCCGTTGGATAATTGGTTATGTACTTTTTTCTCTGACAGTGCCAAGTGTAAGGTCAGCACTAGTGCAGGTGTCTATTTGGTCTCTCGAACAGGATTTGAAATGCTCAGAGCTTACCATTTCATGTTCTCATGCTTGAATAATGACACTGAATATGAGGCCTTAGTTCACGGCCTAAACCTTGCACATAGAATGGGTATAAAGAGATTACAATTTTTGGGATATTTAGAGCTGGTGGTGAGTCAGGTTCATAGTCAAGTAGCAACAAAGAATACCTAAATTAGGTCATACAAACATTGAGTCTGGAACTTGATCGAGGTTTTCAAAGCCTTCAATATATAAGTTATTCCTCGATCATAGAATAGTGTAGTTGATTGAATGGCATTAGTTGGGTCACAATTTGAACAAGCTTCTGACTCAACTAAGTAGAATGTTGTTCAAGTCATTGTTCGACCCTCTATTCCAGAAAATGACAAGAATTGGTAGGTTTTTGATGATGATACCCAAATAGCTACCTTCATACAAAAGGGAGGAATGATCCCTGACAATCCAACCTTAGGAACAAAATTCTCTGAAGGGCAGGTCATCCAATTGAAAGGGAATAAGTTTTATAGGGGATTAATTTCCCTTGAGAACCTTTTTGACTATGAAGATGCAAGAAAAGGAAAATGAAGGTTCATGGCAGATGAAAAGGATTATGAAGAACTCGATGTCGGGGATGGTAGAAGGTTGAAAGTTAGAAAGGAGGTTCCAACTAAAGATAAAGAAAGACTAAGGGATCTGTATTATGAGTATGATGGGGTTATGGCCTAGACTTGTGATGACCTTAGAGATTATGACTCAAGTACAATCGAACATACCATCGACTTGGAGGATGGGTCAGAGTCTGATAGAAGAAAGGGCCTATCAATCCAAATATTGAAGCATTAATGGCACAAGAGCTTACCAAACTAATTGAGTCCAAGATAATATATCCAATCAAACATTCTACCTAGGTGTCGAACCTGGTACTTTTCCAAAAGAAAAATGGTGATATCAAAATTTGCATTGATTTCTGAGATCTAAATAAAGAATCACTTAAAGACCATTACCCTTTGCCTTCAATGGAGTAAATTTTACAAATAGTAGCTGGGTTTGAAATGTTCTCACTACTTGATGGTTTTTCAGGGTATAACTAGGTATATGTGAAGGAGAGCGACCAACACAAAACAATGTTTACCACTAAGTGGGGAATGTTTGCATATGCTAAAATTCCATTTGGCTTGTCAAATACTGGTGCAAACTTTCAGCAGCAATGGATATTGCCTTCAAGGATTTAATTAACATAATCATTCTAATATATCTAGATGACTTAACAGTATTTTCAAAATCAAGAAATGATCACTTTGATCTTCTAGAGAAGATTTTCCAAAAATGTCAATAGTTTGGGATTTCTCTAAATCCAAAAAAAATGTGTTTTTGGGGTGCCTTAAGGTAAGCTAGTTGGCTTTATAGTCTCAAAAGAGGGAATAGCAATAGATCTTGAGAGGGTTATATCCATAATGGAATTACCTCTGCCAATGAATCAAAAGGGACTCCAGTCATTCCTGGGAAAGATCAATTTCATCAACAGGTTCATTTTTGACTTTGATGGTATTGTAAGGCCTATTTCACTAATGATAAAAAAGAATATACCTTTCAAATGGACCTCAGAGGGGAAAGAGGCCTTCTAGAAAATAAAGATGAAATTTTTTGCTACTCTGGTTTTGACGAATCTAGATTTTTCCAAGGATCTCTTACTATATGTGTATAGTGGTCAAGATAGCATAACTTTAGTACTTACTCAAAAGGGTGACCAAAATGAAGGAAAACATCCTGTTGCATTCTATTCTAGGAATTTGAAAGGGTATGAGATGATCTACAACTTTGTAGAAAAATAAGCTTTTGCTATAGTTAAAATTTTAAAGAAATTCTGACACTTGGTGTCAGCCAATAAAATCAATATTCTCATACATAATAGAGGGCAAGATCACTGAAAAAAGAAAAAAATGGATTACTAAGATTCTAGAGTATAATGTAGATATCAGACTGACTAAGTTGGTCCAAGGAAGAGGTTTGTGTGAATATATGGCACAAGAAGCAAGTCTCACGACTGAAAGGGAAACTGGCCAAGTATACTTAAATCAATTTGAGTCTGATGAATCTTGGGTTGCTAATCGAACATGGCACATGAAAAAAGGATGTTACCCAACTAGTCTATTGTCTAATAAAAGGAGGTACTATCAGCTGCAAGGCACAAGGTATAATCTAATCAAAGATTAAATTTTTAAAAGAAATTATGATGGTATGCTACTCTGGTGCCTTGATGTCCTACAGGAAGAGACGGTTCTTAATGAATTTCACCATAGTCTTGAGGGTGGAAATTTTTCCACCAAGGCCACTGCTCTAAAAATAATGAGGGTAGGATATTATTGGCCCTCTATGTTCATAGAAGTTCATCATCTAGTGCAGAAGTGTACTCAATGCCAATATTTTGTTGGCAATAGAAGGAATGTCACTCAACCCCTGAGCCCAATTGTGACAGAAGAACCCTTTTCCCAATGGGGTCTAGATTTATCATTATGATAAATCCTATTTCCAGTGCCAGACACAAGTGGATCCTCAAGGAAATTGATTACTTCACAAGGTGGGAAAAAGATGTAGCCCTAAAAATTGCAAGAGAAGGAGAAATTGTTAATTTTCTCGAAGAACTGGTGACCAAGTTTGGGCTGCCCAAAACCATCATATCTGATAATGCTAGAGATTTTTTTAGGTGAGGGATGTTAGAATTCACTATATGGCATGGATTTTTTCTTAAAACTTCATCAAATTACTATCCACAAGGAAATGGGTTAGAAAAATCCACCAACAAAAGTCTAATTAGGTTAATAAAACACATTAGGTCAGAACGACAAAGAGACTGGCACAAGCATCTATGAGTAGCATTGTGGGCAGACTGAATTACCACCAAGAAATTTTTTAAAAATTCACCCTATGAGTTGCTATATGTAAAGGAGGTAGTAATTCCCATTTCTATAGAGATCCTTGCTCTACAATTGTTGAAAGCACTAGAAGTTGAAGAAAATGGAAAAATGGAGGTGCGACTAGCAGAACTCCTCAAACTAGAAGATAGAGAGAAAGCCCATGGGGCCATGATTGACATTTAGAAAATGGTCAAGCAATGGTTTGACAAAAAGGCCTCTAGTCCAGAGTTCAAGGAAGGGAGCTTAGTGCTAAAATATGATGAACATACTACAAAACTAGGACAACATACAAAATTTGAAGCACTATGGAAAGGACCTTTCCGAATCAGCACATGTAAAGAAAAGAATGCATATGAACCTGAAGATCTAGAAGGTAACACCTTAGGTATACTGGTGAATGGTATTTATCTAAAGATTTTCCATTAAAACTACATATCTTTTTAAAGCTTTAGACAATTATGTATCATTTGTAAAGTTTTGTAATTATTTCAAGTTTTAAATAAAACCTAGGACACTAGGAAATAAGTAGTTTGTATTATATCAAATGTTCTACATATATACAAGCCTAAGCCTAGATTCAAACATGAAACTTTTCTGAGAAAGCCCAAAAGGGTTTACAAAGAAAATGATAAACATAGGAGTAACATTCAAAAGAGTCTGGAGGTGCCCTCAGTCATCACCCAAGAATAAGAAAAGACTCACTATTAAGCTATTTTTCTTTTTCTTCTTTTCTCTATCCGGTTGCAAAAGGAGTACCGAATAATGAGATGGACATGGAGGAAGGCCCAAGGCCTACTCATTGCTACTATGCACCAGGAAATTGAAGTCTTTCCTCCAAGCTAGTCCTATAACCCGCTCCACGCTGTACTCATGAAGCAAGAAGATGACTGCTGGCTAAGAAGAATGTCGATGTGTCACAGCGTTCATAGTATGGAAATAAAAAAGGAAGGGTAGCCAGGGCACATCTATGCCAAAGTCCACATGCCTCTAAAGGTCCATGGTGCTCAAGATGCCAAAACTAGGGATAGCTACTTGCACTATTTCTCTGAGCCCTTCCATTGGTGAAGTGTCAAACATTTCTTGCAACAACTCAATTATTATAGGTTTGACATGTTCAGGTCTACCAGTGAGGCCACAAAGTGAGAGAGCACATTACAGTTGTTCAAAAGCTGGTTCTCATCAGAAATAAAGTCAGTACCCACCACCCATTTGAACACAGTCATGATAAGTGAGTCACATTTCTTGATCAACCATTTGATTCAGTCATTGGTGATTTCTCCCATGAAGCTATATTGCAACCTCCGTGAAAGGAGCCGAATAGTGGTCCCCAAGCCATCAGACATTGTGGTAAGGTGACAAATTCTAGCATAATGGAAAGGAATTAGATAGAAGGCCAACTAAGTTAGAGAGCTTTATGTTTTAATAAATTTTGCAAAAGGTGGTGTGACTATATATAGAAAAGGCCGATTAGTGAAAATGATCAACGAAATATCTATCTTTGGCTAGACAACAACAATTTTTTTTGAGACAAAATCAACTAGAGTAGATAAATCATCCAGATAATCCTGAGGAATGTCTTAAGAAATAAATTGGATGTTGGATGTAAATGCTCTAGTGTGTTGATTATTGACATGTGTACATCACCATCATCAGTGCCAACTATCCCATTAAAGAGAAAAGATGGGGTTAACATGTCTTAAAAGAAAGATCTTTGGAAATTTAATGGTTGCATTTTTCAAGGGTACCTTGCACCACTTCAACACGTTTAGTATGATGGGAAGCATGCTTCTCAAGGCAATATTTCTTTTTCAATCAAGAGGTGGCAAAAAGAATGTACTAATTCCATCCTCACAATATTTTTGGCATTCCCAAGAGACATATTTTTAGCTCACACGTACCATCTCGATGGAATCATTTAATAAGCTCAGCAGCGATAGCATAGCCTTGAGTGCATGTACCGACAAAAGCGTTAATTGTGCTCAAAAGTATACTTTCTTTCCATAGAAAAAGGTTCCTAACCATTATCCCTAAGAGGTCCTCTATAACTCTTGATACTATCATGGCAGAACCCTCAACTTCTAGGAGATAGGCCATAGTTTCAATCCAACGACCTGGTTATGCTAATATTTTTGGGTGAAAATCTTTCGCCAATGCTCCAACTATAGAGGAATGAACTTTTGAGTATTGCAAGAAGGTGCCTATAGATAAGCCTGTAAAAAGAGAGGTGGTACAAGACATCATCAACAATGTTTTTGATCCTAAGTTGTTGGTCAATCCTAAAAGCCTCAGGGAAGGCACATTTCAAAGGAAGAAAAAGTATGAGACATCTGATAGCTTTGTGTTCCAATTATGGGATTGTGGCTTTCTGTAGTTCATGTTGCCCATCGAAAATCCATGACCTTAATTGGTTGATGCATGTGCCAAGAGATTTGATAAGGTAATAGGGATTATCCAAAGTGGCAAGATTAGAGTTACCATATTGGCTCAAGCCATACAAGAGATGTTGTGTATCCCTACAGTTTGGGACTTAGAGTTTTTCAACAGAGAAAAGATGGATCTTGTTGCGAAAGAAAGGGCCAGAAGAACAAGATTTTATGAAGAAGAAACAAGGGAGCGGTCGGATAGGGGCCATGTTCCTTTCCCTCTGTCATATGATATTTTCAAAAGGGACACTCAAGCGGTATTTTCAATGTTGGCCTAGGCGTTTTTCCTTGAAAATGATATCTAGTTTCTTCCTTTTTAGTTTGACATGGCTTTAGAGCTAAAAAGATAAAAAAATCCAAAATTATTATGATTTTTCTGAGTCAATAGCCAGGAACATGTTGGACTAGCTAAAAACTTATGAAACCGATTCTAAATTCAAGTACCCTTCCTTCTTGGCTCATTTCATTTTGAATCAAAATTTTGAGTATTTTGGGAAAAACATGCCAGTGTCCGGGCTGGATGAAAGGAACTACTTTTAGCTAGTTTCTGTATGGACCCATCTGCTTTCTAAAACATTCGATTATTATGGCTTTGCAGATTTATTTTTGAGGCCCATACTCCAAGAGTTATGGCTTTGCCCTATGGGACGTTTTTCTCCCAAGGTTTTACAATGGATGAGGATCTCGCAAAACCCAGTGGATTACTTCATAGGTGTGGAGTTCATGTTCATTAGGTTTCATGGTTTCCTCAACGAGTCTTTACGGCTCCCTAGGTTTGTGACAAATAGGGTTTTCACACTAGAAGCATGCCACTAGGTGATCATTGTTGATAGAATCTATGTTGTAGGAAGGAACAAAACGAAGTTGTATCTGCTTCCTCTCAATATTGCTAATAGTTAGGTATAGCTCACCAAGAAATTTTGTGGAGAACTCAAGAATTTATTGGCAGTTTTGGGCATGGTCCTCATTTGCGATAAGTGGGACTATAATATGAGAGGAATTTATAGCATAAAGCATGAGGAGTGAGAATACTTTGAAAGAATGAAGAACACGACTCAAGAGAGTGCACAAGTATATGTTGAATTGAAGTACATCCCCTTCAAGTGACCAAAATGGTTGAGTTTTTATACTCCGAAGGTCCAATATGATAGGAACCTTTTAATAAATAAATCCCTCAACACACAACTAAAGAAGAGGGGATGGTCAGAAAGAAATAAGGCAGATTTTTGTAGGTTTCGACAAGAGTTGCGTTGTCCCAACTCCCTTGTTAGAAAATTCCCACAAGATGAAGAATTTGAGTATCTTTATGATAAGGAGGCCAACTCTAACAACAGTAATCCAAAAATTAGTCATGAAATCAATGCGAACCAAATTCCATGGTAGAACCACCAACCTCGAGAATTAGGTGGTTAGAAGGATTTGAGGCAAAAGGATTTGTAGGCCCCG